>OY987272.1:2025430-2099884 GCA_963920665.1 Straminergon stramineum
AGATAACTCAATTAACTTTTATACTAGTCTAGTATAAATTCCTATGGTTAAATATGCCCAAAAATCAATTTTTAAAATTTTTGTCTCTTTGCATTCGAAATGGTAGTTTTGAGTGATATTTGATGGGAAAGAAAGCATGAAGGCTTTAGGGGTTCCAGATTTTAGAAAATCCTAGGCCTACATAACTACAAAATTAACATAAGCAATTCAATCAATATTGTAAATTTATAATTTAAAAGATATGATATTATGAACCTTTCTATATAATCATTTGCAAAAAAGTTTTGAGATGAAACACACTTGTAATCATTGAAATATGACCATTTCTAATTTCTAGTAATTGAAAACTCATCATATTTGAAGGTCAATCACATTGTACATTACCTAAGCTCTAATATTTGGGGGTTGTGATCAATTTATGATCGGTTTACAATTTAGGATGCACACAAGTATACATAGGTATAAGTGTCAAAGTGTATATGATATGAATTTTCAATTCATTTTGTTGTATAAATGCTTACTTTAATCTTGTCCACAACATTTCACATTACATTAAAATGCTTGAATCATTTTAGCACCATCCCATACATTCGATAAATGTTATAATAGAATAAGGAGATAATATAATTTCTTTTAGTCTATTCATAATTTCATCTTGGTGTTTTAAACTATGAATACATTTCACAACAAAAATTGAAGACTCACTCCAAGTTATAATTGAATGTTCCACATTTATTTAATGGCTCATAATAAAGTGATAATTGAGGTGCTCAATCTTAAGAAAAAATGAAACCTACATGAGTAATGTACTCACATGAGTACATGACAAAGTAAGAAAGGTCTACATCTGCATTATATTGTCATGATTGCATTCCAAACTGCAAAGGAATCATAGTCTCATAGGTAAAACATATTTCACACATCGCATCAATAATTTTGAAAATTTGTGCAATGTTCTAAATTCAATATGTACAATTGAGGGTTGTATAATTCTGATTTTTTTGGAGGGTTAGGGTTGAGGGTTGAGGGTTGAGGGTTGAGGGTTTGGACTTTGGAGAGCATGTTTAAATGTGGGAAGGAATATCTGGAATTATCTTTTCTTACATTAATACTACATTGGATACTTCTAGCATTTAAGAGTATTTTTTGTACATGAATCTATCCTTCTCAAAATTCAATGCTTTAGGACTGTCGGCAGACTGCCGTCAGGTGGACTCCAAAGCGAGGTGAACAGTGCTGGATGTCGTCGGTCGGCAACGAGGGACGGCCTGAGCGGACGGCCAGGTGCGGGGGCGATCGGCGATGGCGGACGGGCTGAGCGGATGGGCTGAGCGGACGGCCTGAGTGGACAGCCTAAGCGAACGGCTAGGTGTGGGGCCAATCGGGGATGGTGGACGGCCTGAGCAGACGGGATGGTCTGGGAGCGGCCCGCGGTTCCAATTGGCGGACGGGAGGTCCGGTCGCGGTCCAGAGCGAGTGGACAATTGGCTGTCTGCTAATCCCAGCGGTCGCCCCTCGTCCGCCGCGGTGGACAGAAGGTCGGGGTCCGCTTCGGGGCGGACATTTTTTAGGTTTGGTGGTGGACGGGTATATGAGGGGACAGCCTCCTCATTTGCTCTCACTTCTACTCTCCTTCAGCGCCAGGTTGGATGTGCTATTGTTGCTTTATGTGTCAGTTGCTCCTACAGGGTGGAGAATGGGGGTCCTTGAGCTTTTGTTACTAGTGCTGATTTACACTATTACTTATTTACACACATCTCATGGTATTCACGTGCCGTGGTACTATTTTTCGAAGGGCTCAAAAATTCTAATCATCTATCATGGTGGATCAAGGTGTTTCTACCATCAACGGGAGGACTTCAGGAGGTGAAAAAAAGAGAGGGACTAAAGCGAAGGGGGCCCCTCATGGGCTTCACTATGAGGTTTTAGATGACCCGAACATCAAAGCGGAGAGCGGTTGGGAGGAGGAGGAAGGGGAATATTGGACCTTCAAAACATGCAAGAAGTATGTTAAAATGTACCACATTGACAAGTTGTGGCCTCCGGATTGCCACGTGGTGCATACACATGGTTTTTGTTGTAAGCCACGTAATTGCAACAATAAACATTTTGTGCATCGATCGGAGGAGGTGTGGTGGACGCTATTTGGGGACAAGCCAAGGAGTAAAGGATGCATAAATTACAGTGTGGCGTCCATGGTGTATGCGGAACTCATTTTAAACCGCAAGGTAGATTGGAGCACTTATCCATCCAAGGTGGATTCTCCACTTTTACTCCAACCCAATCAAAAAGACATTCCTGATCGGTACAATTCTCAAGCAGAACCAAGTGAACCAACGAAGACCCCAAAAGTATTAAAAAATACTACAACGCATACAACAAAGGTCTCCAAGGTTTTAGATGATGCAGTACAATTAAGGCCCGCAGAAGTGGCACAACCTTGCACGGAAGTGAGCAATGTCTCCTCGGGAGGTGTTGACGGAGAGGTTTTTGTAACTCCTCGAACATGCTTCACATCCACACGGAATGTGATAACATTGGGTGAACAAAGCATGGCTCCAAGGAAGGAAACTACAATGAATGAAACAACCTTGGGCGGTCTAGACATGGCTACAAATAAGGAAACATTGGTAGAAGAACGTGGGTCACCTTTTTCGCCAGATGGAGAGGTCAATGAAGAACAACTTGCAAGGACCAATGCTAGAATTCAGGGTTACATAGATAGTAAAGCTCTTGAGAGCTTGGTGGAATATGCAAGTCCGATTTCTCAGCTACCAACGACGCCAAGGCGAAGCCAAACATTGAGCCCAATTTGAATGTTGAGTCCGCATCAAAACGTAAGCCCAAGTCGAAGGTTGAGCCCAAGACAAATATTAAGCGCAAGAACTAGAGGGCATCCACATTTAGCAACTTTAAGCTCGGCTCAATTGCAAATTCTTTGTTCCATACCCACCGCCAATCAATTGGAAAAGCTGTTAGAATGTTGTAGTCATTGGTGAGTACTAGTAGAACAACATCTTCATTCTAATCCCGAAAATGAGGCAGGCAGTTCTAGGCAGCCCGCAGGAAAAGGGGGCTGGGGTACTATTTCGCAAACCGCATACAAATTGAGAACTTCAGCTCAAATGGTAGTTGAAATTACTCCTTGGGTTAGGAACGTGGCAGAGGAATTTTCCAAAATGGCACCTGAATTGTTGACTGGTGCCTTGGCTTTTTGCAATTTCACTGAGAAAGTAGCACCAATTCTTGAAGGTGGCGTGATGAACTTAAAAAGTTTGATGGCCTTAGAGGAAGACATTCATCGGCTGAAGATGAAGTGTGAGGACTTGGAAATGAAGCTACAGCTGTCGCAGAAAAACATGGAGCAGGAACGTTGTAACAAGGTGGTTCAAAGAAAGCGCATCGAAGAATTGGAGCTCGAAGTACAAGAGTTGAAGAGGGGTAGGTCTACCATGGACTCCGTGATCATTCCATTTGTGCAAGAAAGTCAAGAGAGCGATCAACTCTCTCTTCCTTTTGAGAAGGCAAAAGCGGTGGAGACGTCCATCATCTTGAATTTGGATGAGGTTGGGAATGACAAGAAATGTGAAGAAGCAGTACGGACCATCATTCCTAATATTTCCCGTACATTGCAAGATGCTTCGACACAAACGAAAGGTAGTGAGGTGGAGGAGCTACAATTGAAATTAGATGAAGCAATTCAAGAGAAAATCCTTGTTGAGGTGGAGTTGGACCGATTTCAAAGAATCATGGGTATGGAGGAATGCATGCCGAAGAGTGGATTAGAGTCTCGATGGTTGGCATGGGTACAGAAACTCCAAGACAAACCCTCTGTAGTATCTCAAGCAATGAAAGGGCTTATGAAATTGGCAATGAAGTCGGATGAAGAATGCAATGCCGTGGAGACCTCTTTGCTTCGGTTCAAGAAAGTGTTTGATGAACATCCAAGGGGTTCCACGGAAATTACATGTTGGGGGGACATGGATGATATGTTTGAGCGGTTGAACCACGCAAAGAAAGACAATGTTGCACACATCAATTGGGCCTTGGAAGTAGAGGAAGGATGGGTTCCTTACAACACGCTTTCAGCGCACATCAAGGAGAAAGAGAAGACAGTAGTGCATGCTTGCGATCCAGCCCCAGGAATCTTGAAGAGTCATTGTAGCCTTTGCCAAGGTCCTTTTGGTCCTGAAGGAGCCCTAACCATGGGCCAATGTCGCCACACTTTTCACATGACATGCATCGTGAAAGCATCACTCATTCGTTCGGTTTGTGCCGAGTGTCATTCTCCTCTGAGCCCTCGGTTCTATGAAATGCTTGGTATCTTGGAAGATATGCCCCCCGGCCACGAATACAACCGATGGACCCTTCCTCTTGATGAAGGGCCATACCAGTTCCAGAATTTCTCACATTGGGGGCGACCTCTCACGTGGGATTCAATTGAATGCCGACATGGATTGTATGAGGAGTCTCGAGAGCCAGTGGATCCTTTCATGTGGATGACCGTTAATAGAGAGGTGGAGTTGCGGGCCCGGGGTATTGAAGATGGGGAGGCTCGTGAATTGTTTTGTTGCAACATGGAAGGCCATTGGAGTATGCAACATAAGAAGTTTTTTCGGTTTCCCGACAAAGAAGTGCGAAAAGAGCCCAAAAAAACTTGGATAGAGGTGGAGCATGCTCAAGAGTTCAATGAGCAATACGGGGCTTATAATCACACTTTGATTGGTAGGGCCCTTTTCTTGTCAAAGTTGGAAGAAGCTACTAAAGCTCGTGCTCTTGTTGAAATAGATGGGGAAACCACTACAGGGCATTCATTTGTGGAGGTAGCTGGGGCATTTGACAAGAGGATAGGTGACATTATAGCTGAATGGAGGGGGTTTCTATTGGCCGATTTTCGACCAATAGGGTTATTCATCGAAGCTGATGACAAACAGGACAATGTGTTCATAGATCGAGTGGATGCTGCGTTGAGGGCCTTGAAGGTTGAAGAAGTAGATTTGTCTCCAAAGTAAAGCTCAAAACGGAAGAGAGAGGATGATGATGACGATGACCACTCTCCTGAAACCAAACGATAGTTTACAGCGGTGGACATGGAGGTTAGATCCGAAGGAGGTGTTGTCTACAGTCTTGGGTCAAATACTTGATGAATGAGTGCAAGACTTTTGGCTAAGGAGGGTCCATCTCACGATTTAGGAGAGGGTAGTGGTTTTTAAGTATAAGAGAGGCTTTCCTTATTTTATTATGTTTAAATGTTTAATAGTATAGAAGTATACCGGTGAGTGTGGCTTGAATGTTATAAGGGTTGAGTACTACTAGTAATTCATTGTACTCATGATGAATTTTGATTTGTTTTGAAGTTCTTTATATATCCAAATATGAAATATCAATATATATATCTTTGAATTGATCATTTCTTTTGCTTTCTTTTAAGTTCATGCTATGGTGATTTATGAAGAACAATTTTTTCTGAAGTATGTTTTTTTCATGCTCATCTAGAAATTTTAAATTATAAAACCCTTTGACAAAACCATAATATTCCGAAATCTCCTCATTGGCTCATTCCATCCATAAATCCCTATTTTGTCCCACATCTCTTAAAGCATGGAACATTTGAACAATTGAATACGACCTACCTTGCCCGTCCGCCTGAAACGACCCGTCTGCCTGACCTCCCGTCCGCCCATCCACCTATCCGCAATATCCGTCCGCGCGTTCGCATGTCTTCACGTCACTCCATCCGCTTGTTCAGATTGTCCGTCTGCCCGACCCATGTGGGCCCGACCGCCCGTCCGCTGGAGCGTTCGTCCGCCCAACTAAATCGACCGCCTGACTGCTGGACCGTCCGTCTACCTGATCGCCCGTCCGCTACGCAATCAGGCGACGGCGGATAGTATGTTCTGTAGATTCAAAAATGGTCTCCAACGGTCAAGCCAGTTTGGGAGACTATAACTGTAGGAAAGAAGTCATTTGAGAGCACTCTTGAAAATTGAACGCTAAGATTTCCAAGGGCTAGGAGTTGCAATTTTTGTGTCCCTTGTTTGGTAATGTATAGTTCAGTGGACGGGAGGGCCTTGATTTTCAAGGCTTTGTGCACTCATTTTTTATTATGTTTGGACATTGTTCATTTGGTCTTCACATTTTGAATTGGATTCCAATATACGGAATTAAAATTTGTGCCTTGCCACTATGAGCAAGGATTGGTCTGGTTGGTATGGTACCGCATCAACCGGTAAGGTAAAGTGCAAGGCTTGCAACTCGGTGTTTGCGAAGAAGATAAGCCGTATGTTGAGCCATTTAGGATATGAAGGCCCATCAGGTGTTCGTGATACAAGAGTGAGTCTTTGTTCGCAATTAACGCCGGATGTTCGAATCCTATTTCTTCGATCTAATGGGGCATTCCCGCAAAGACCGATCATTGACAATGTAGATGTTGGTAGCATGCGTATGGTCGAGAGGGATTTTTCAAATGAGAGGGATATGGCGCGTTCTACTCAAGAGGACTCATGCGTAGCATCGGAAGAATTTGTTGGTGTAGGATCCGAAGTAAACCGAACTACAAAAACATCCAGTGATCGTGACACTCCAAGGGCATCAGGTAGTAGACCTCAAAGACAGAGTAGTCTAGTGGATGGCTTTGATTCTGTAGCAAAACGCAATTTGAATGTAGTGTGGGCCAATTTCTTCTATGCGGCAAACATACCATTTGCCGTAGCTCGAAATCCGGCATTTAAAGAAGCAGTGAAAAAAACAGCCAAGTACCGTGGGCCCTACGCTCCACCATCGTATCATGATTTACGCCATAAATTGCTTGACCAAGCGAAGACCGACATCAAAACAAAGCTTCATAGTCGGACCGAAGATAGCATTCGGAAGTTTGGAGCAACATTGTCTATTGATGGATGGAGCTCGGTTACCAATCGACCATTGATAAATGCCATGCTTGTATCTTCTGCGGGTGAGCAATTTGTGGGATCGGTGGATACAAGTGGAATCGAAAAAAATGCTCCTTTTTTGGCCTGTGTCTTGGAAAAGTTTATAGAACAAGTAGGCCCCACAAATGTTGTGCAAGTGACTGTAGACAACGCTCCTATAAATCCGGCAGCATGGAATATGGTGTCGAATAAATATCCGCACATTTTTTTTCAAGGTTGTGTGGTGCACGCCTTGAATTTGTTGCTTCAAGATTGGGGGAAGCAAGAATGGTTGAAGGAGCTAGTGGAAAAGGCCCAAACTGTTGTGAAGTTCTTCAGATTGCGTCATATGCCGCTAGCTATATTTCAAAAGCACGAAACGAAGAATAGCTTATTGATGTCGGTGAAAACAAGATTTGCCTCCAATTTCTTCATGATGTCTTGTTTATTGAAGGTCAAGACTGGATTGCAACAAAGTGTGGTGGATCCACAATGGGTAGAATATGTCCTCAAGTTACGGGACTCGAGGAACGCAAAATCTCGTATGGAGTCTCAAGAGGTGAAGAAGACAATTTTAGATGAGCATTTTTGGGCCCGTGCCACTAATTTCCGAGAATTGATGGCTCCTATGGTGTTTGGTCTACGTGATTTGGATGCGAAGACACCATGCATGGGCAAGGTGTTGCACATCATGAGGAATTTAGAGAAGCATGTCTTGTCTTTATGACAAGAGCCCTTTGGTTTGTCCTTGGACTTAGCCATTCCCATCGAAAAGTCGTTTGGTAAGCGACGGGAAATGGTAGAGACCGATCTACATTATGCAGGAGCTCTTTTGAACCCTTACCTTCTTCATGATAAAGAACTAGCTGACAATCAAGATGCAACAAATGCATGCAAGCGCGTTATCAGGAAAATATGTCAACCAGGAACTTATCCTGACGTAGTGAAGGAATTTGTAACATTTCGACACGGAGATCCTCCGTTCCACGACATGTTGGATCCGGCTGAGCAAAAATTGTTGGCACATGCTTGGTGGAATTTTGAAGGTGCATGTGGCAAGCTCATTGCTCCAATTGCAAAGAGGATTTTGGCCCAACTAGTGTCATCATCTTCATGTGAACGAAATTGGAGTAGCTACTCTTTTGTTCACAACAAATCCCGAAACAAGTTGAGGCCATAGAGAGCAGCCGATTTGGTGTATGTATACACCAATTCCAAAGTCATAGCCGCATCGAAGGAGAAAGATGAAAAGAAGTGGTACCATGACAACGTGGAGTCCGAAGATTCGGAAGGGCCTATCTCGGAAGACGAGGATGATGAATCTGTATCTGATGATAAAGATGTTGTGAATTATGATATGCACAATTCTGACGAAGAAATGTTTGAGACTCCTAATCAAAACAATGAAGACTTCGGAGTCGCGGATGGAGACATGTATGAGTTTCGATCAAATGAGGATGATTGCGGGCTTAATGATGATGTACCTTCGATAGCTAGATTTGTGGATGGAACCGGATTCATGAGTAGCAAAAATCTTCTACCAAACGTGGAGGATACGTATGTAGAGATAAGGGCGACCAATAGGACAACGGTTGCGAATGATAGGAGTCTTGAAAAGGATGAAGTGATTCTCATTTCCGATGCTCCATCCCTGATAATGGCGGTAGAAAAAAATGACCAACATGAAGACAAAGGAGGATGTGAGGTGAACGTTGAAATGAACGTGTCCAATGGAATTGTTGCGTCAATAGTGATATCGGCAAGCAAGAAATGTGTTGAAGCAAATATTGGAAATGCCAAACCATACAAAGTACAAGACAATATTGAAGCACGTTCGATGGAGTCAGGCAGCCCAATTTTTGTCAACAATGGTGTTGGCAAAATGCACCTCATGGAAGATTCTCCTGAACCACCACGTAGCACTCCTCCACGTGTACTATTTAGAAGCAATGCCACGACATTAGATGGTTTAAGGAAATCCCGGCTTGGAAAAAGACATTTGTCTCCTACGAAAGAGATGAGTTCCGGAGGCAATCCAAGTCGAACCATTTTATCATGTACCGATGATGATGATAAGGATGAAACATTGGCTTCAATGTTTATTCAACATCGGGGCCATCCACCACGCCATTCCTTGAAATCATTAGGCCACACATCGCAGTCTTTGAATGCAATGCAGTTAATTATTCAAGGAGCACCAAAAGTAGAGATATCACAGGGTGAACACTCCATTAAAGCTCGTAAAAAAAGAATGATGCAATCCTTTGCTACCTCTCTAAGGAAGAGACCGAATGTGGGTAGAACCCCACTTGATACCTATCAAAGTATCAAGTGGGGTCAAAGAAGAAAATGAAAACAATCCCTAGCCTTAAGGAAGGCATTGGTAAGGCTATATTAAGAGCCAAAATGGAGAAGAAGACTAGTAGATCAATGAGATCATTCACATCTACCCAAGTACAAAAAGGAGTGAAAATTGTACAATCTTCATCAAACAACATGGAAGAGACATCTAGCGATGAAGACGACCGATGGGGAACTAGATGTGAGAGTAGCGGGGCTGAGGTGAAAGGAGATAGTGATTACAAGCCTTAGAGATTCAAGGAATGTAGGCTTAGGTGTTTAGGTGCTTATGATACATTGAGCATGTAATGGCAATTGATTGTTTGAAGCTTCCATTGCAGTTGGAGTTTGCTTATTGATGTTGAAAATATGATTATTTTTTTTTGAATTGCAAAACCAAGAAGAAGTCCCCCCAAAATTGATTGTGTTCCTCTTTCTTTGTATGAAGCATGATACATTGCAAGATACATATAGAATGCAACAATTTTGACTTCATGATTGTCATAGAATCATAGATTTGGTAATTTCCAAGGTGAAGAGAATTTTGAATTGTTTCTTTAATCCTTTCCCTTGATAATTCATAATTGCAATTATAGTGTACAATTTCTTTGGTTGAGTACACTACAAAGGATAGTTCATAACTCCATATGTTATTGTAAAAAGCATTCAAGGAATCAAAGTTTACTTGAAGGAGTTGAAGCTTTGTATTAAATAACTAGCCACTAGCCATCCGCCTGCCCGTTCGCATTTACCCAAGGTAAATTTGTGGACGGGTTTTTTTTACCCCCTGGAGATGTAGCGTCCGTAGGGTCCAAACGGCCGAACGTTCGAACGTTCGATTTTTGGACGTGATTTTGCTCGAGACGCTCACTTTCATCAACCCTGGTCATGATGTTGTCGATGACACCTCCTTGGTTGTTAGAGCGAAATGAAGAGATCAAATTCCTAATATTCAAAGTACTCAAATATTGGAATCGGTCCATGACCTCCTCTAGTTCCTCCCCCTTCAACATTTCCTTTTCTCCCTCTCCTTTGTGAAATAGATAATTGGTAAGGAAATCTTTGCTAGCAGAGAGCGTGATAGCGGAATTCGTGGTTGTTGGTGTTTTGGCCACTTGCTCTGCAATGAGTCCACATATTTCCTCTATGGAATCTCTGTACACGCCTTTCGCAACAGGGTGAGCATGATCTCCGAAGTGAATTGCAGCCCTACTCATAGTCGGATTATCACTATAGAAGTAGTATATCCTAGCATTGCATGTTTTCAAGCATGCAGGGGCTATTTTGCACACCTTACAGACTAGAGTAGAATCTTTGGGCGGATTGGCCCGTACAACAAATGGGAAGATTGTATAGCCACTCCACTCTGTTTCGTTCCCTTTCGAAGCCCTCTTCAAATAATCACAGTCAGGATTTTGACAAGATAGATGCCTAGCACAGTAGGACTTACGGAATTTGAGATTGTTAGAGTTGTTGATGTTTGTTGTCACCAACTTGCACCACGGGTGTTCGTCGAATCGCTTGTCCATTCCTTCTAAGTTCTTGGCTGCCGAGGAAGATGAAGAGGAGCAACACAGAGGCAACTCGAAGATGACACCGCCATTAAAAGCTGGAGGCAAGAATTCCACACGGTGATGCTTCACGGCATTCAAATCAGTTGCAGACAATTCATTCCGCGAGCGATGCATGGTGGCGAGTCTCCTCAAGCTTTCCATGATGCTCACTCCCTCAAGTGGACTTGGGTTCAAAGGAGGACGTGAGAACAATGACTGCGTGAGAATATTGGACGGGGTACTAGAGACCGAGTTGACATGAGTTGGTCCTTCCCCTGGAATTTTGACAGAGCGTGGTTGGTGGCGAAGCCTTAAATCTGGAGACTCTCCTTTTGATTCAGATGACACTTCTATGATAGGATCTAGTTTCTCTACTTTCATTGTATGAAGTATTGTAGATTGGGGCGGGACAGTCCCCACTTCTTGAGGAGAACTAGGTGAAATGGTATGTGTGACATATGGCATATCTACAGTCGATGCATCGGATTGGTAGCTAAGAATCTCTATAGACGCAGCAAGTATGGATAGAGGAAATCCATAGGCCCTATAGTTTCCAGAAGAGAGGTACCAACAATGCCCTCCTTCTTCCAAGAGCTTTATTACAGGGATGGATTCCTGCAACTCACCTAATTCCGACTTCCTCTCTTCTTTGACATAGATGGAAGACTCTACAAACTTGAAACGAACGTGTAGCAAGTGACTCGTGATGCTAGCAAATCCTCCGCTGTCTACAGGAAACACTAAGGGAACCTCATGACCATCTACTCGTATGCAAGCCATGAGAATACAATGGGCTCAATGGATGTAGGGATTGAATGGAAATGGTCCAAGTGCTGGGGTTGCCAAGAAGTGAACTTGGAAGACACTATTTTATAATGTCAAGTTCGGTGTCCAGCTATGAAAGAGGGTGATGGCAAAATTATGGACTCTCATTTAGAATAACAGTGTATGCACCACCATGTATGGCCTCTTCCATTGCGTACTCCTAGAATTTCAATAATGGCATACATGTGCCTTTGTCGACGGGATTTCAATAGGATTAGTTTGGAAGGAATAAGCGATTTTGGGAGTAATGATGCATTCCTCATTTGTTTGGAGGCTCAATTGATGAACACAATGTCATCAAGAAATTTGATTTAGCATGAGTACATTCTAAATAGGGACGGCACCTTCATGGTAATTCCAAATGGCATGGTTGCTAATTTCGATGTAGGCAACTGTCATAAATGCTCTGAAGTGTGTGAGATGTAGAGTTGGCAACTCCCAAGAACCCACGCACATGAAGAGGCTATGATTGCCTTGAATGGTATCCAATCCGTTCGGACGACACATTAAATAAGGCGGTAGGGGACGATGTTTTGAAATTCAAAGTATCCGTCTATCATTTTAATTTTTCAGTAGGCCTTTTTCACTTGCATTTCTACGGATGTTGTCTAGCATATAAGTAATGGGCATTTTAGCATCCTGTAGCCATTCTAGTGTGTTTTGGTAGTTCCGTATTTGTAGAAAAGATTCATCTGTTCCATGTGATCTTGCATCCCCTCATGCACCCAAATGACAATAGCATCTCACTTATCATAGCAGAACAGTCAAAAAAGAGGAGGAAGCGTAGTTCCTTTTTTTTTTCATCTTCCAAAACACTTAGAAGGTCAAGGATGACTCGTGCCAAGAAAGTATTGTCGAAGACAAGCCACTCAACACTAGATGATCTTCGCAGAATACTAAGCTTTGGAGAAGTTAGTGGTGCTGTGGAAGAGGACGTCGAAGCGCACAACATGGCAATAGTGCGACAGGTGTCACGTGGTCCAACGAGCACACAAAATGAAGCTGCTGACAACCTCACAATTTTTGACAGTATAAGCATCCATTGTTCATATTGCTTTTAGAAGAATCCTTTCCCATTCATTACTACATTTCAAAGTTTCTTCAATGTCTCCTAGAAACTAGAGTACATTATTCTTTTCCATGAAGTGGATAGGATGCACAAATCAAACTTTTTCACCCTTAAACTGGGAATCTTAGTATTTATGAAGAGTGAATATCCGTCCAACTTGTCTCATAGTTTGTTAGATTGAGTCACGTCCAACAATTTTTGAGGGTTTAGGTATCCTTTGCATGATCACTTTGTAAGGATTTAAGCATTTTGGGGGTTGCTAATAAGGTCTCCCTTCATTCGAGCATTTCCAAGACTGTCGTAGTTTGAATTCAATCGTCAAGAGGTTTAGAATACTGATTCATTCATGTGAGCTTCTACATAGCTGTATCGTAGAAATAGTTTGGCAGCATAAGTGAACGCGAGGCTGACGATTCATTTGAGAATTTTTAGATCTTCAGTACCTCCAAGATGTTCGGGGTGGATTGACCCTCTTGCTCGTCCTCCACGGCTTAGTCCAGGGGTGCAATTAATAAATGAGCAACCCTTTTTCATGTTTCATTAGTTTATCACTTTATCTTCTCTACCTCGCCAAGTTAAATTTGGTCATCCAATTCAAATTAAAAGTATGAGCTCAAAATTCGAGAGTTTGATTAGATGTGACGAATAAGACAAATCGGTTGAGGCTTGAGCAATGGGGACCAACGCGGGGTCCATACACACTAGTCCACTGAACTCAACAGCGTCATGCTGGAAGTTCCAATTATTCTATTTCTGTCAACTCTGAGTAACCCCGCCGCTCAAGTCCATACACACCAGTCCACTCAACTGAACAGCCTCATGCTGAAAGTTCCGATTATTCTATTCCTGTCAACTCTGAGTAACCCCGCCGATCGATATTTCAGGAGCCTTTCACGGCCTGATATCGTCTTCACCCTGCTCCCTCGGAGAGGTGCCTAGCAAGCGTCGAGCCCTAGGCCTTGGAATCACGATCAGAATGAAGTCGACCGCATACTATGCTCCCAATCCTCCTTCCGTGCGTCTCGGGGTTTCTCTAGTGCAGTTGCACTTGAATCAACCTATTTCTCATGCACTTGACACCAAAACTAATGTCAATTGTCCAACATGAGGAGCAAGTTGGCAAGATGCGGAGGACTCGCAGTCAAACTCGTGACGAAGAGGAAGACACTCAACAAGACAACCCATCGCGGACACTGCAAAAGAAATGCGTCCATGAGGTACTGCACATCACCTTCAGTCAAGTTCATGCACCAACCCAACACAGTCACTTACAATTTTTTTTCATCACTCATGAGCTTTCTTGAGGCGCGGCGCGACCTGCTTGTCACTGGCATGGCGCCAATGCCTTGGATTGATTTTATGCACAGTGTAGCCTCCTTACGGCAATCACCACCAGTGTGAGCCTAGAAAGGAGCTGTCGCGTCCTTGACTTCACTCGCAACACTGGGTAGGGGACAAGGGTACTCGCACTGGGGTCCCATTTTCAGGGGTACCTCTCGCTTGGCTTGGGACTTCAGTCGGACCCAACTGGGGTTGATAGCGATGCCTGTGGTACTCTTCAAAATGGGACCTCACCAAATCACTTACAATTTTTTTTCATCACTCCCGAGCTTTCTTGAGGCGCGGCCTTGGGTTGATTTTATGCACAGTGTGGCCCCCTCACGACATTCACCACCAATGTGAGCTTGGAAAGGAGCTGTCGCGTCCTTGACTTCACTCGCAACTCTAGGCGGGGGACAAGGGGACTCACGGTGGGGTCTTGTATGGCACGACCTCCTCGTGACGGTCGTGGCACTAGGGGAGGGCACCTTTTGTCGAATGCTTAATATTGGTTGTATTGTTAGTAATTTATTTGGTCATGGAGTATGTTATAAGATGTCTAGGTGGCAACCTTGATGTTCTTGTAGATTATTTCAGATTGTAGTGTGGTTATTCAATTATTTTTTATCCTTTTTCAGTAGTTGTTACATTGATTTCTTTTGGTGCATTGTACACGTGGAAGGAAGCAAGCTCCTATGCATTACTCCGTCATCCAATGATCCAATTGCACCAGAACAAGCCTAAGAGGTTTGTGGTACCTTGAAACTAAAGACTTCCATACATGAGGAAGAGGAGATGTCAAGCGACTCGCAAGACGAAGAAGAGGAGGAGCAAGACTTGGTAAGACTTGAGGGTCTTGAGGTGTCTGCCAGGCCAACTTCTGACACCTTGGTGCTCTCAAAGCTTAGCCGGAATACCAATTGGCCAAGCCACCTCATTGCAGGCTACACTCATAAACGGAAAAGGCCTGAGTTTTCTTCTGGGAGCTCAGAGACCGAGTGTCGTACGCGTAGCATGCGGTAAATACCATTTACAACACCCAAACGTGTAAACTAACTCGAAATATCGTCCCAGGGGATTCTAGTATGTTGTTGCAAGCCTAGGTTATCTGTTCTACTAACTTAAGGTCTCTCTTGACCTCTTCTCCCTCTTTCCGGATCACAACCGTTCCGGAACCCAATCCGGATCCGTCTCTTCACTCACAAACACTAGTTTTGGTACCTCTGTTTTACCCTCAAAGGGTCCGCTTTTGATTGTGTAGAGGGGTAGGGACTCACCACTCGTATTTCTCACTCTCTCTTCTCTCTCAAAACAACAAAACACATGCTTAGCCCAACTGCTATACTAGATTGACCGGAAACACTCTTACAACCTTCCGGATAGCCAACCCGGGAGGCAAGTCACACAGATCCGTAACAAGTCTTCTCCACTACAACGACAGACCAACAAAAATCGGAACCCAGATGGGGATTATAAGTTGTTCACTAGACAGATCCTAGGATTTGGCTAACCTTCCAGTAAGTGATATGGGGTTTCTTCCACTGGTGGTTGCTTATCTCTACACGGAACCCTCCTTGGCATTCCGGATCTGCACCTGTGAGCCCTCAAGTTGGCACTTGGAACTCAAGGTTTTCTTTTTTTCATTTTAGTCAGTATTTTAGCATAATCATATGCAAGAATGCATAAAAAGAGTGTTTGAGTGGTATTTGGTAGAAGTCCCTACCAATACTATGAGGGGTCATCCTAGAAGTATAGAGTATATAAAATACTCAAATTTCATACTTCTAATGCCTAATTGAGAGTCTAAGAGATCGATTAAGTGTTTCCGAGAGAACTAAGGGTTTAAGTGTTAGCTAGTCCTAGTAGTTGTCCATGTTAAACTAAGTCTTACAATTGCATGTGACAAGCTGACTAAGTCCATTTTAGGTCTAAAGAGTCTAGTATAGGTCACCATCCAATTCGGATTGGTAAGTTCTTATTTGCAGATAACTTATAGAAGAATTATCCAATCTACAAATAAAGTGATGAAAGAGCGACCGGAGTATGAAGAAAGGTGCTTTTACTCTAAAAGCATGCCAAGAGCCAACATTGGAGCCGGTTGTTCCAAGATTCCCCGATACAAGAATAATTTCCCCCTTGGGTGGAAATTATAAGGGAATTGCTAATTTTAGCTTCCCTATGAATAGTGCAAAGTAAAATGTAATGTTGCACTTTGGTTTTGGGAGTTTCCTAGAAGCTACCCAAAAAGTTTCGGAATTTTCCGAAACAATTACAATGACTCCATGGGAAGTCAACTGCCTTTAAACATGGTCGTAAATTCTTAGGAATTACCCATGTTGCAGTAAAATCCCACTAAAAATTAGGATAGTGTGTTGTGTGCTAATAAAGCGTTCCATAGAGTTTGAAGACATTCTGACATTCTGACATTCCCAGGTACCAGAATCGGCAACGACAGTGGACTTTTGAAGAATTTACAACTTTATGGCGGGTTGACCGGCGTACCAGGAGGTGGCGGTGTCCAAATGACATGAATGAGGGGTCTTTTCTTACTCCCACAAACCTTCTAAGTAACCCTAGCTAGATAGTTTCCTCAAAAGAAACAAATTCCAAAAGTTAGTGTTTTCACCTTTCTTTGGAGTTACCATAAGTTGATTTTACACTTACAAAGGGCTAGGAAGAAGGGGGTAGGGGATCCCCTAGGCTAATTTGGGTCTTCTAAACACAATGGCGCAATCGTTTTTCAATTTGGAGTTTTTCCCTAGAAGATAGGAGGGGTCCAGCAGTAGGTTTGACTTTTTTATAATAATTTGTCGTAATTCAAAGTTAATTTCGCAAATATCTTTTGGAAAATTAAAGATTGGATTTGGGTAAGACCTCTTTTCTTGCGTAACAATCCATCTTTGGTTTAAAGAAAGACAATTTAGAAATACTTTGGGTTAATTAGCAAAATATCTAGGTTAATTAGGGTTATTTTCAAAATATCTTTGGGAAAAGATCTTGGATTTGATTTAGCCAAGATTTATTAGCTAAATGGAGAGGGTTCTAGAGAATTCCTCCATTAAACAAAGATTATTTTGGAATTACATTAGGGTAGTTTAGGAAATATCTCGGGATCAAAAGTAAATGTTTTTCCACCGACAACTTACCGGGGAGGGGCTTGGGACGAGTATAAAAGGCCCTTCCCTCAAGGTTGTCGGTACCCTCACCCTCATTCTTATATCTAACCTTTGCTTTTGTGCTACCGGTGTGGTCGGAGCGTTGATCCAGGTCGGAGCGTTGATCCAGGTCGAGATCCAACCTAATTTTCATTTTAATTCTTGATTTGCACACTTTGAAGGACGAGAGGGTCCCTTCAAAGTGATTTCTATTTGATTTCGTTAAGTTCTTGAGGCTAAGCCTCCATTTTCTTTTAATTGTGAGAGTTTTGGAAGGGATAGACCTCCAAACTCTAATTTCGTTTAAGATTTCTTGAATACTAACAAATTGTGCTCATTACAACAGAATTTGGTATTAATATACTTAAGGCGGTGAAGCTTGACTTTACCAAAAGTTTATTGAACCAACCCTTGCCCAAAATTCGTTGTATAACGAAGATTGGGACTTTAATTACTAAAGTTTGGTTTAAACGCTGTTATGCGTACCTCCTTTAGTGATTAAACTTGGATAATTGGAAATTTTAGAGAATTAATCTTTAAAGTTCGGTTTAAACACTGTCATGTGTACCTCCTTTGAAGATTGACTTTCAAAATACTAAAATTTGATCTTTGACACCATGTATATTTGGGATTGCCCCCGCACGGCGAAGCTTTGACTTTAAAAGATTTGAAATTAACACTTGGAAAAATTTCCTTATTTGCATGTTTGGAAAAATGCTTTGCAGGTGTACTAATTAGGAACGTTTGATTTAGTGAAAAAGATTAGAGAAAAGTAGACAAAATTGCTTAGTAGTAGTTAGAGAAAACCAAGAGTTAGATTAGTTTCCCTAAGTCATTAAAATTATCCTAGAAATAGAATTCAATTAGCTTAGAATATTTAGTTTTTTTAGTTTTCTTATTCCCAAAAATTCCCAAAAATTAGATTGTTAGTTAGAATTTAATAAGTTTCCATAGACCCCAATAATTAATTAGTGTTAGGATTAATTAAGTCTAAAATTAGATTAGTTAAAAATCCATTACATTAATGAAAGTTTCCCAACCAGTGACTAAATAACAAAATTATAACTCGAAAACCAGAATCAGTATCATTACACCAACGGAGAGCGGACCAGACTAAACGAACAGCAGAACGAAGAGGCCAGAAGGAACCGGCAGAGTCGTGGTCCTACGGCGCCTCGCCACGTGGCGGCCACGGAACCGGGGTGGCAGGGTCGTGACCAGGCAGTAAGAGAGTGATTGAGTAACCAGGGCTTGGAGAGCGACCAGGCTGTGACTGGGCAGCGAGGTGGTGACTGAGCGACCAAAGCTTGGACGAGCGACCAGGGCTGTGACTAGGCAGCAGGGCGTGACAGGAGCGACTGGAATGCGAGAAGGAAGTCCAGCGACCCAGCTCAAGTCTAGCAATTGGAAGGTGGAGCGAAAATAAAACTAAAATTTAAGGTAAATTTCTCTCACGTTAGGAAGTTTTGATACAAAAGCTAACAATCTTAATAGTTAGGAAAGTACTTGTAGAAACATCAACAACTCATGAACTCTTCTTCAACTCTTAAAACAACAAACACAAATGTGAGTGGAAGAAGTGAAATGAAAGGTTAGAGACTAGAAGAAGAAGAAGAAAGGAATCTAGATAATTAATGAGGTAAGCATCTTTGAATTTGATTTTATTCTAATTACTATTCACTAAGTTGTTGGTTAGTCATTGATTAGGATTCTCTTAGGAATTAGAAGGCTAGGCTTTGGCTAGGTTTTGTTTTGTTAGGTTTAATAAGACAAATGGATAAAGACAAAATGCCAACTAATATCTTTTGAAAGATTAGGAAATTACGAAATAATTAGGATTTATTAGATTTGATTTGATTTAGTGGATTTCTAAGATTTTGAGGTATTAAAATAATTTCTAATTATTTTAAATACAACCAAAATTAATAAAATCCCATAACCATTAGTAGGAAAAGAAAAATTGAAATTAAAAAACAACATCAAATGAGATTTCATTTCAAATGGCGTGATGAATTAGCGAAATGGAGGATGGAGCGGGATACTACGAAACCATTCACCTCGTAATCCTCGAGGACGGTACGATCGATCACTTCGTGGGAAAGGTACGTTAAAATTCTTTATATTTCATTTCTTTTAATTCCAATTTGATTAAAATCTCACTTGACAAAATAAACCATTGGAACCTTTAGGAAAATTAGAAAAGAAAATTAACCTTTAAAATTAAAATTATTTGTTTAGACTAAGAAATAATGAATGAATGAAATTTAACTTGTTAGACTTTTTAAAACCAAATTTCATTCATTAATAATTTTTTAAGAATTTAGTTTTTAGTGTTTTACCTTGTTGGAAAGGTAATTTCTGAATTTTCATAAAATACTAAAAATACTAATTTTAGAATAGAAAATTTAGTTTACGATAGATTAGAAGATAATTAAAAAGAATTTCTAAAGAATTTTTAAGGAATCATTTAAATTAGGAATCAATTAGGGAATCTTTTGAAGATTCCAGAACCTCTTTTCATTTAAAACATACTTTAATTTTAAGTGAGAAAAGGTTGGATGAAGTTTGATTTCAATTTGGATGAAATTCTTTAATTAGTAGTCAAATTAGGTTTAGTCTTAGAATTAGGTAACTAACATAACTAAAAACTTAACCCTAAAATTTAGATTTATTTCGAGTAGTTTTACTATTTTTAATTTGTGGATGAAGGTTGTGACGTAGTTTAGGGATCAATATTTCATCCATTCATTTCTTTTATTAGGAAAGTCAGAATTTAACTTGCTTTACCATTTTGGAAAGGGAAAATTACATTCTATAAAGTAGGTTAGATTGATGTTAGTTTGGATTTATCTTTTGATTAGTTAATTGATTTAGTTAACCATAGCGTAGAAAATTAGGATTTAAATGATTTAAGTTTAATTTGGATATTTAAAACAAAGTGTCCATTGCTTGGAAGGCGCAAATTGAACTTAGATAAAAATCACCCTAATAATATTGATTGATAGGCCGTTAGAACCCGTGTGCACGTTTTGACTCGAAGGGTGGAGTTTAAAACACTCACAGCACCCACACCACTCCTAATTGGATTCCCGTTCCAGGAGTTTAAAGACATGTGCTCAAGACCAAAATCACTAGTCTAGACTTCGTCACAAACGTTCCACTCAACTTAGCTCCAAGTCTCCTTAGATCCGGATTCCTCCTTTCCTCCTCTGTTCTAACACTTTATACACTCACAAGGAAACACAAGGAAGCTGGATATATGACAGATCAATCCCTGAGGGTCCACTTGGTGGCTTAGATTAAAGAAAGGATAACAAGATAAAAACTATAATGCTAGGATGGAATGAGAGGCAACAAACCTGCCCCTCACTTGAAAACTCAAAACAACCAAAGCCAAAAAGGCAAAAAGGGCCACCCGGAAATCCAGGTGACCACTCACAAACTCCCCGAGAAATCCGGAAAAGTGAGATCCTATAAATCCAGAACTTGGTCCTACACCTTGAAATCCGGATCCGGTACAAAATTAAAATCCTATCAGCCTAAGAAAAGATCCTATCTACTTCCCCTTCTGCGCTTTCTTCTAGCTACTCTCGCCTTGACTCACTAGTGCTCGCGTGGATGACCTTGGAGTTGCCTTCGGGGTGGCCTTGATGGGGATCATCCGTAACGCCGCCCGGGTCTATATCTTCCGAATTTCCGGAGGAGAGTATTCCGCTTCTTCCTCGTCGTCGTCCTCCGATCTGGTTCGGTACTCTTCCTCCTCAGATTTCTCAATCTGAGTTATCTCCCTCTCGTTCTCCTCGCCTGGAGACGTCTCATCCAACACGATGGGCTCAATCTCCTTCCTTGGTTGTTGTTCCTCCACCATATGCTCGAACTCCTCCAAATGAGACCGGGCCGAATTCAACAACCCCCCAATCCGCTCTATCAATTGGCCACGGGCTTGGGTGTGCGGTGTCGGTAGCGGCTCCTTTTCCGGAAGGTTGAACACTAGGACAGGTGGAGACACCGTAATCTCTAGAGGCGCCAACTCCCGTCTTGTATCTGGCTGCATGCTTGGCTCAGGTGCTGACTTCACGCTCCCCCGGATTGTCTTCTCCAGCTGCTTGGAGAAGGGTTCTGTCGAGTACCGAAGAGTCTCCCGCGGGGCTTCCGGTTTTGAAGTTAGCGGCATTGAGGCGGTGAGCTTGACGGGTGTCTCTGTGTCAAAATGGATCTCTGGAAAGTTGGAGAAGTCCATTACCCGGTCAGGGCCGATCCGTCCAAGCAGCTGCCTCATCTCCTTGAGTGTGAGCTCCATCCGTGAGGAGAAGTCCACGAGTATTTGGATGACCTTGGATCCGGTGAGGTGCCCTTCCTCGGTCAACCGGCTCTGGGTTAGAGCCGCCTTCATCACCATGTCTTCCGGCTTGTCTACTAAGCCGGATAAGTTCTTCAACAGCTGCATTTGCTTTGCTGCAGCCATCTCCCCTTGCGCCTAGCTCAGTCTTGCCTGAAGATCCACTTTCTCCTTCTCCAAGGTTATGATCTGCCTGTCCTTCCGCTCGAGGACTTCCGGATTTGGAAGTTTCTTCAATGCGTCGAGGATGTCTTCCGGTTCCGTCTTCAACTCCTGGCCTATCCTCCTGAGCAGATTTGTCAAGCTCTCATGGTACTCTTGCGCTTGGAGTACCCAGTTGAATCCGGTTTTGAAGAACCCGGATATGCTTCCTTCCTCCTCTTCGGAGATCCTCTGTTGAGCCGAAAGCTTTCCCCGTGATGTCGGATCCGTCGACTTCTAGTGCTTCCGCTCTAAGGGTTGCTCGTCCTCTTCCGGATCCTCCTCCTCTTCCACCGGCGGCTTCTCCACCGTCACTTCTTTCATTAGGCCGTATAGAGGATGGTTGCTCCGGTGATGTACTCCACTATTTCCGCATTGCTGAGAAGCTTTGCATGGTGGTAGAGATGGAAAAGATACGGCCCTATGGGGTTGGTCTTTCCCTTTCCCACGTTGGCGGCAAGCTTGGCGACTACGGAGCCAATCACCTTGCCCCAATTGACTGGTCTACCCTCAAAAGCACCAAAGATGGTGTTTGCTACCGTAACCATAACCCGGATAGGCTTTTCCGGATACAGGATAGGGATCAGGAACTCTAGGACATGCCTATGTCGTGGATCTAGGCAGTCACTAATTGCATACCCTTCCTTAGAATGGGTAGCGTTCTTGAACTTTCCTACCGTAAACTTGTCCGTCCAGGAAGCTAAACCGGATCCCTTCTTGGAAAATCCGTAGACCTTAGCCCAGACTTCATCAGTCCAGGTTTGAGGCCTTCTTCTCACTGTCAACTCATATTGGTTGGAAGCTCCTGTTATCAGCTCCTGAATCATCCGGTCGTTCTTTACGGTCCACGGCCGCATGAACAGATTGACATACCCTATCTCACTAAGGTCATCCTCTAGCTGGGATCTGTCTCTCAGCCTTTCTGGAATGGTTGGACAAACCATCCAGCTGGTGACCAAAGTCTTCTGGATATCTCCCTTCGCCATCTCAAACCACTCTAAAATCTGAACAAACTATCACCTCTCACCCGAGCACTAACTAACTACTCTTTCACTCAGCTATGCGCGCACAAAACAGTTGTGGGAAAAGAGGAAGAACAAATGACAGTGGCAGGGTTAAGTACCCGTCAAAATACTGACCGTTCGTAAAGCGGACCGTTTACCTGTAACGGGTCCCTATTTCTAGACCGGAAGTCTAGACAGTAGGCTGTTGCTATTCGGGTTTCCGGAATCTGGATCCGGCTTGGATCCCGTTACGGATTAGTTGGAGTATCCTCTTAGTCTTATTGAGTTGTTTAGGCTAAGAGGGTTCTAATCCTTTTTGTCTATTAGAAGTTTTGCAACATTCTATTTAGTTATGCCCTCATAAATATTAACAAGGTGATTTCTAAGATTACGGCTCGCGACACCGAGTATAGTTTGGAACAACAAATTTCCCTTTCAATTGTCAGTCCAGAGTTTGAAGACTTTTGTCAGTGTGATGGTAGTGATAGTGTGGATTGGTTTGGTGAAGTGATCATTCTTCTCAGCTCTAACTCAGAGAGTGATGTGGAGATTAGAGATGATTGAGTGTAACTCATTCTTTTGTATTTAGATACATTCTCTATCTAATGTGGAGTCTACAGCATGTTCTTGGTAATTAACATGTTTTATATATTTCATTATAAGTGTTGTTGGACTTTTGGTTTCAGTAAAGTGAAATTTTGTTGGTTTTCACATAGAATTTGTGTTCTTCTTTTCATTCTCCCATTTAAATGTTCTTCCTTCTCTTCTTGAATTGGCTTTATAGATGGATGTGTCGCCTATCAATCAAACACAAGAAGACACATTAATAAAGACTCCAGGGATTGATGACACCATGCAACCTGAAATCGGCATGGAGGAGGAAGGACAATTCATGGAGGAGGATGTGGTTGGTGAGGAGGAGAAGGAGTTGTTAGAAGATGACCTACACCGGCTGTAAAAGGTAGACTCCGTTTCAACTATCAATGCTTTGAGAATGAAGCCAAAGAAAACCTTTCGACTTTCAATACCCCTTTGTAGGCTTGTCGCTATGCCAATGGTACGTCCCACGCTCTCGTGTGACATACAACTGCTGGAGCGGGAATTTGCTTGTGGCTACCGGGATGGGGCAGCCGTCTTCTATGTATCCACTACGAATGAGGCCAGAGAGAGTGCGGTGTTCATGACACAAGAGATGGATGACTCGGATCCTCTTTGGAAGCAGAAGAACGATACCTTTGAGGAGTATGTGGATTCCGAGTTGGCGTTGAAGTTTCTGAAGAATATGAAGTTCTTCATTTGCGATGGAAATCATTGACGCTTGACTTGGATGAACATCATCTCAAGGATGTATTCCACGAACCCTGATTGGCATTATGTAGTGGACTGCATACTATTGGACACGAAAGGGAAGATCGAGCTTGTCAGGCAAGTTATGCACAACATCAACAAGTGAGTACATGATTCACATTTGGATTTTGAAATGAATGTTGTAGGGGGGGCGTATTGTCGTGTCATTTTTTGATGGAGTTCTAAAGACATGGTCCATTCAAAATCATGCAGATCGACAGAGGATTCACATGTGAAGACAAACTTGGTACATACCCTATATCGGGTTCAGAAGTACAACCTTCTCCCGATAGAGAGGTTCAATGAAATGTTGCGACCATCGGAGAGGAAGAGATGTGTCTTCCAACCACAAAGAAAGACTTGGTACTCCATGCTAGCAGAGGTGTTCACCTCATTTGTCTTCAAGGTGAGATTGGAATTAGGAAACTATTCCACTTCATTTTTGTGGTCCTCTAAGTTATGAAATGACTTGCTTTATTCAATATTTCAAAAGTATTTGGATTTTGGCAGCACGAAATTGCTTTGGCAATAGATGCAACCCTTAGAAGATACCATGAGACCACACCAATTGATGAGAAGTCCGTGGAAGGGGCCGCTCACGCCATGAAGGTAGGGGCGAAGGAGAAAAACGTGAAGCTCTATGTCAAGATGATAAAGTTGTTGACAATGGCCAATCCTACTCATGGGGTTGGATTTCTTCAAGAAGTGAGTACACAAATTTCAGAAATTATGTCATGATTTGTTTTCTCTTCAAGTTGGGACTATAGTTTAAACATATGAGAACATTACTTTTTGTTGGCACAGGTGGAGAGGCATTGGAGCTCCAACAAAGTGCCAAAAATGACCTTGGAGAAATTGCAGATGGTAGCCACCTGCAACACCATAGCCGACCACAAGGTGAAATTCCTGAAATGGTGGAACTCTTCACTTCCATCTCGAGAAGCGAGGAAGTTCCCTCCCAAGTCTGTCTTTGAAACACACCTCGGACCTTTCTTAAACAAGTGTGTTTGGTATGCGGGGGTAAGTATACTTGTATCTAAAGTTAGTGAATTCAATGGAATGATGTATATTGTCCAATAACCATAATTGTAATTAATTATGACTCTTTCATCTCCTTCATTTATACTATGTTAGTCACACTGAATGATTTTTCTAGATCGAAGATGTAGCAGTGGAGTACTTCGAGGGGGTGGTCAAACAAGACAACATCAAAATAGACATGAATGTCTCGCAAAAACCAAAGACCTTACAGGAGTACGTGGAGGGATGGAGGAGGAAGATTTGGGACCAAGGTTTTGGACCATACTTCAAAGGGGCAAATTACTTCAAGAAAGGGGACTCCTTCATGAATCACAAGGGGTCAAACTTGACAATCAGAAGGGTTCTTTTCAGGTATGATTGTAGTTCATTACAACTTAAGGACATTACATGTCTTCCAATACTGTAAAAGATCGCTCCATGTAGATATTGTGGTCGTATTGGTTCTCTTCCAAGGTTTTCAAATGCTCTGATTATTTGTATAGTTGAAGGATCTTCAAATTGCATTACGGTGGATGACAAAGTGCTCCCACTCTTCTGATTTGCATCTACATTTGTCCGCTTGACCTTAATGACCATAAGTTCTTGCACTATAGATACTTCAAGTACGAGCTAGAGGCAAAGGGTGCAATCGATCGTAAGGAACTACCTCCGTTCTTGTCCACCCGGCTCGATCGAAGCTCCACCAACTACATGTTCACACCAAGCCACATGAGAACATTCACCACGGCTCATCTCAGTGGAGGAGCGTGGTATTTGGACTGTGCATTGGCATTCACTCATCCGTCTGAGGTGGAGCTTCGGGCATCTTTGGATGGCAAAGGTGCCATCAATTTGGACGTAGATGAGTTCTTGGGCATGACAAATAGGCAAAGGAGGAAGGCCATTGCGAAGAGGGACGCAAATGATAGAATGAAGGAGGTGCGGGTCCAAGTTCTTCTCACCGCTAAGGAAAAGAGGGAAGCGGAGCAACTAGCCAAGTTGGCAGAGAAAGAGAAGGAAAAGGAAAAAGAGAAGGAAGAAAAGGCCAAGGCCAAAGGCAAGAAGAAGGTCGAAGCCAACAACCAAAATCCAGCATCTTCCACGGTGGATCAAGGCTCTGAGATGCAAGCCAAATCTCAGAGCGGAATCAAGAGGAAGGCCACTCTCTCGCAACTCACACAAGACGTCATTACTCATGTCACACAGGTGATAGTTCTTAGTGAAGATGATTTAACCAAGTCTGAGGATTTAATCCTCAACATCTCCATCGAAGACCTTGTAGACGACATGGAGTCCAAGAATCCGACATGCTACAAAGAAGTCTTGGCCTTTCTCAAGAAGGTAATGTTCTTAGAGTTGAAATTAAAAATGCATTTCCATGTTTGAATTATTGTGAATATAGGGTATGCTCATCATTTGTTTCTTGATTTTCTTTATAATGGTAGTTGTCAGGGGTAAAGCCTCGCATGTTCTACGGTGTGCCAAGTGCTAGGCCGGGGGTGGATGTCGTGTTTTTTGACTGCTCGGAAAACTTGCCAGTGCCGGGGCTATCTTCTTCGCCAGGAGAGGTGTTGGAATGGAACGAAGATTTGGAAGATGAGGCTCTCCAATCTGCATTCAATTTCGCCTTGAAGCACCTACAGGACCATGGATGCATGATAGTGTTTCACTCGTGGAGTGCCAAAGCTAAGTCCGACATCGCTGGATTGTGTCAGACATATCAGATGGTCAAGAAAAAGGAGTGGATGGGCATGAACCGCATGCACTTGACCTCGGCTATAGACAATTCCAAAACGGTAAATTCCATTGGACCTCTATAGTATTCACAACCACTTCATAGTGCATTATGTTCCTTGCATTCCTCATGATTCTATACCTCTTTGGGATGATTGCAGACGCAAAAATTTGGAATCACCCTTGTAGTGAGGGACTTAGGTGCAAAAGGCGAGTCCAATTTCTCATTTAGACGCACACCAACGATGAAGAAAGCTGGTGTAGACATTGCACAAGACGACATGTTGATGAACTATACCCATCCAGATGACATGGCAATGAGCGGTGGAAAGCCATAGCGGGGTGCTCGCGAGAAAGACCCACGATTCTTCCAAATCCTATTGGAAGCTACGACCGTCGAAGGCAATTTGGTGTTGGATTGTAGTGCATCCACAGGTTAGGGGTGAACTTCCATTAGTTGTATTCCAAACCGTTACTTATGGTGGAAGTCTTTGAAATAATAATTTTTTTCTCTTGCTTTCAAGTGCATCAATTATCGCTTGCCGTAGAATAGGCCGCCACATTGTGGCTTTGGAGGAGAACAAGGACATTTTCGATGCCATCCTCACCCCGATGAAAAAGTCCACTCCGCCCGTGGTGGCGACACAACCACAGACAATTGCTTTGGTTTCACAAGATCTAGACGATATGCTCGTCGTACCTTGGAAATTCACTCGGAAGGGAGAATTCAATAAGTAAGTTGGGACTTTTAAAATTTTGTCTTTATATGGTGATTTCCAAATTGTCACACTCTTACATGGAATCATATTGGGTTGCAGTCATCGAGGATTGATGTCAGCAAGTGCAAAGTTGAAAAAACAAAGTGTCATCAGTCCGGAGAAGCCTTTCGACCTTCCAGTGTATGCTCAACAAATGGCTAAGGCCTTCGCAGATTTTGGTTGCTCTAAACCAAAACGCCGTAAAGACACTTACGCTTTGAATGTCTTGCAATTTATAGATGGATCTGCGTGTGAGGGTATAGAGTCTTCAAACTCATCCAAGACTTCTGATTATGCAACCGAGTCTGCAAAGACTTAGACTCATGAGATTGACATATCTCATGAGTCATGCTATTATGTGTTGATTTCTATTATGATTGGATTTGTGTGTTTTATGGCTATATCTTGCATGTTTGTTATTTTACTTTGCATTTATCATTTTCAGGATTGGACCATATTGGACTAAATGTAGTTGTTAGTTCAAAAAATGAACTAAAAGTTCAAAGTACATTTTATTTCATAAAAATGACCCTTCTTTCGCAGAATTATAGGGTTTTCAAAATCCACGGTCATAGGTCCCTTCCAATTATTTTCTAAAAAAAAATTCCCGCTCCTATGCTCACAAGCTCATAAGCTCGCCGCTCCAAGCTCGCATGCTAGCAACCCTAATCCAGTGCCTTCGGGAATTTGCGCGCCCCTTCCGGCTTGGTGCATGAACGATTGTATTCGTATTAACTTTTTTTTATCACATATTGGTTTGAGTGATTAGGGGGTTGCCCCAACTTATAAGTCTTTAATTTTATGAACTTTATTTAGTGTTCTTAATTACTTGAACCATGTTTGAGTTGATTGGGTTGTCAGAAACTCAAGGTGTTCAAGTTTACGGTTGATTGGGTTGTTAGTAACAATAGGTGCAATTTGTTTTAATCCAAATTCTTACTTTTCATTTGCTACATTTAGCCAAAGCGGGCGGAAATTGCATTTAAACTTTGTAATCCTTTCGGTACATTATTAATTGAGGTTTGGAGGTTATCATGTCGCGCGGAAGTGGTGGAGGAAGTAAGAAGGGGAAATCACAAGAGATGGATTGGAGAGATTTGGAAGACGTAACTTGCATTGCGGAGAAGGGATGGGAAAAGGAGCCCAAGAAAATATGGGATTGCACAACATGCAAGAAGTACGTCAAAATGATGCACCTCTCCAAAATATGGCCACATGATCGCGCAAAGGTGCAAGTTTGTTGTTGGGAGGGACAAATGTCCACATGTAAGAGCGAACACTTTGTTCGCCGATACAAGGAGATAACATCTGCATCAGGTTTACCAAGCTCCAAACCAAACGTCATGAACTATTCGAACATGGCTATGATTTGGGCGGAGATAGTACTCCATAAAGAAGTAGATTGGCGCACGGTTGCAGGGCGCAATGTCAGGAATTTGACTCGCGAGGAAGCCATAATTCCTACTAATTAGGTTGGACCAAGTGATTCCATGCCGGAGTGGTCCAATCGAGGCTATGGAGGACTTCCTTCGGGCGTCTTGAAGGATGTTGAAGATGATTGGTCAAATGAAGATGAAGATGATGATGATCCAACACCCGTGACATTTGGTGAGAGACATGAACGTCGAGAAGATCGGGAAGACATTGAGTACCAACAACAAATACAGGAGGCCATGCGTCGAAGCGTGGAAGACCGGGGTTGGCAACATGATGGGTCCTACTACCGTGACTATAATGCACGTGGATCACGAGATGGGACAAGTAGTTCAGATTATGGTAACGCCCCCCAAGTTGGCTCTCAAAATATAGGAGGAAGCCATGGACCGACACACTATGGTCAGTATGGTGGTTCTAGCCAAGGAGGCTCTCAATACTACTCTGGATCCACTACACATGGTTCATATGGGCATCAAAGAGGCCCTTATTATGACAGATCAAGTGAAAGAGGGTCCTGGGAGAGTGCTCCAATTCCTCCTCCAACCTTTGGAGGTCCTTCTTATGGAAATGAATATGGACAAGGAGGTGCATCAAGTGGATATGGTTACAACTACGGGGGTAGACCATATATTGGGGTACATCCTTCAGGCCCAAATGACAAGAAGGATTCGAATTCAGATTCGGATTCCGAGTAAAGTAGTTAAGTAGAGTATGGTATTCTAGTCATCTTATGTTTGTTTTACTGTATGGTTCACTCATTGTAATGTACATAGACAGTAGAGTGCGGCAAATATAGTACAATGCTCTTGATGAGTTGTAATCACGTTTTTGTGATTTTGATACAAATACATTGTATTTTTATATTTTAATAAAGTGATATTTATGTCACGTAATTTGTAGGATTTAATACCATTGATGTATGACTATGGGTTAATGGGTATTTTTGAAAATGGAAAATGTATTGGACCACTTTCTATGATTTTCTCATTTCAATCATTCAATGTGAATAGGTGAATTGCAAATGCAAAGGATGTCCCAAATATACAATAGAGGTTTGTAGAATAGTGAGAACCACCATTTTAGTTTCATTTGCTATTAGAAATTGAACCCTAAACCCTAGAAGTCCGAAGGCTTTTTTCCATCCAAGACCATTTAGTGATTTAGAATTGCCATTTCAATTACAAAGATCTAGAAAATGTAGGAACAATGTTTTTGGCATGTCGGATTGTACGATTTTGTACTATAGCAATTTATGAATGTGTAGAAGTAATTTCAAAAACTTAACCCATATAGATTGTAAGATATTTGGCTATTTGCATTCAAGGTGACTGAAACAAATGATTTTGCTATTTGCTTGACTAGATTTTTGGCTTCTAATTATTGAAACAATAAATATTTCCACTTGTGAGTATGATTTTATAATTTTGTATGTTGAAGACTTGAAGAATTTATATGAGAGCATGAGAATTTAGGAAGAAAAATTCCCCCAAAAGATGTTTAGTTTTTATTCATAAGAGAATTGATAAGTTGAGTATATTCAAGATAGATACTAGAACATTAATAATTTTAAGATAGAATTATGTAAACATGAGAATCTCAACGGTGAGAGTATTTCAAACAAGCAAACGTGATCGGCTATTCTTCTATAATTTTTTTCATTTCCATGATAGATGATTTACTTGATTCTTACTTCGGTTTGAAACTGAAATGTTGAATATGATACCTATGTTTGACTTAGAGATGTTCAAGAGAAATGAAAATCTCCGATCGTGCAATTCATCTCTTTCGTCCGCCTCATTTCATCCGTCTGTCGTCGCCAGACGGTCTACCACATCCACGCCATCTACACCATCCGATCCTGCGGATAGCCTGCCGTCCGTCTGATCGGACGAGGTCGCGGCTTCCACAACAAGCCGGCCGTCAAATCTGGCAGACGCTGATTGTCCTATTGATCGGACGACCGGCTCGAGGTGGACAAATGACCGTCCACATGATCGGATGGCTGGCTCAGGGCGGACAGAAGACCGTCCCCGGAATCGGATAGCCACAACAAGGTGGACGGCCATCTCGGGGCAATCGGAGTGTGGCCGAACGATCGGACGGATGCGACGAGGCGGACAGAATGCCGTCCACATGATCGGACGGCTACGACGACGCAGACGATCAAATGGTTGCGACAAGGTGGACGGAAGGCCGTCTGCACAATCTGACGGCCATAAGGAGGTGGACGGGGATGAACCGTCCGCCCCGTATGAGAGGGGTGGACGGCCTGTCCGCAATCACTTTTGCCTTGCCCCTTGTGTTTTGCAAGTGTGGAGTGGAGAGCTTGGTGGTTCGTTCTCCATTGATTCCTCTCCTTGAGAAGGCAGAAGTCTTATTTGGGGCCCCCATTATTGCCATTTTTTGTAGCGAACTTCAAAGTTTTAGTTACAAATTTCGGGTATTAAAAATTTATCACGATGCCAAGATCGAAGAAGGCAGCGAAGGGAAAACAAGTGGTACAAGAGGTGGAAAGTAAGGAAATTCCATCTGATGCATGCAAAGCATTCATGACCGAATGCATTGCAAAATTCTATGAATCGGAAACCACTATGTCTCTTGACACAAAATATGTAAGATATGGAGACGAGTGTCCATCCAAATTCAAGGCAAACATGACGCAAAGAATGTTGGATGCCTTATACATTCGGCAATGGCAACATGAGACGGAGAAGAGGGGTTTCAACAAATGTTTGGAGACCAAGGTGCATGATGCATTGTGGAACGCCGATGTGGTTCTCGGAAAATATGGGAAACTACATCATGCAAATGATGAAGCCTTTGAGCAAGTCATTCTCAAAGCTCAATTGTTTATTGGGCGTTGCGCCCCATTTGCGAAGAGGCGTAATAGACGAGGGTCTTTGGGTTGGTGGACTAGCGATGAGAGTCTTGCTCAATTGGATATGGGTAGACGTCATTGTGAGTGTTTTAAACTCCATCCTTCGAGTTAAAACGTGCACACGGGTTCTAATGGCTAGTTAAATCAATTTCTTTAGGGTGTTCTTAATCTAAGTTCAATTCGCGCCTTTCAAGCAATGGACACTTTGTTTTTAAATATCCAAATTGAACTTAAATCATTTAAATCCTAATTTTAAAACTATGGTTAACTAAATCAAATAACTAATCAAAAGATAAATCCAAACTAACATCAATCTAACCTACTTTATAGAATGTAATTTGCCCTTTCCAAAATGGTAAAGCAAGTTAAATTCTGACTTTCCTAATAAAAGAAATGAATGGATGAAGTATTGATCCCTAAACTACATCACAACCTTCATCCACAAATTAAAAATAGTAAAACTACTCGAAATAAATCTAAATTTTAGGGTTAAGTATTTAGTTATGTTAGTTACCTAATTCTAAAACTAAACCTAATTTGACTACTAATTAAAGAATTTCATCCAAATTGAAATCAAACTTCATCCAACCTTTTCTCACTTAAAATTAAAGTATTTTTTTAAATGAAAAGAGGTTCTGGAATCTTCAAAAGATTCCCTAATTGATTCCTAATTTAAATGATTCCTTAAAGATTCTTCAGAAATTCTTTTTAATTATCTTCTAACCTATCGTAAACTAAATTTTCTATTCTAAAATTAGTATTTTTAGTATTTTATGAAAATTCAGAAATTACCTTTCCAACAAGGTAAAACACTAAAAACTAAATTCTTAAAAAATTATTAATGAATGAAATTTGTTTTTAAAAGTCTAACGAGTTAAATTTCATTCATTAATTATTTCTTAGTCTAAACAAACAATTTTAATTTTAAATGTTAATTTTCTTTTCTAATTTTCCTAAAGTTTCCAATGGTTTATTTTGCCAAATGAGATTTTAATCAAATTGGAATGAAATATAAAGAATTTTAACGTACCTTTCCCATGAAATGATCGATCGTACCGTCCTCGAGAATTACGAGGTGAATGGTTTCGTAGTATCCCGCTCCATCCTCCATTTCGCTAATTCATCACGCCATTTGAAATTAAATCTCGTTCGATGTTGTTTTTTAATTTCAATTTTTCTTTTCCTACTAATGGTTATGGGATTTTATTAATTTTAGTTGTATTTAAAATAATTAGAAATTATTTTAATAACTCAAAACCTTTTAAATCCACTAAATCAAATCAAATCTAATAAATCCTAATTATTTTGTAATTTCCTAATCTTTCAAAAGATATTAGTTGGCATTTTGTCTTTATCCATTTGTCTTATTAAGCCTAACAAAACAAAACCTAACCAAAGCCTAGCCTTCTAATTCCTAAAAGAATCCTAATCAATGACTAACCAACAACTTAGTGAATAGTAATTAGAATAAAATCAAATTCAAACGATTCTCACCTCATTAATTATCTAGATTCCTTTTCTTCTTCTTCTTCTTCCTTTTGTCTCTAACCTTTCATTTCAACTTCTTCAACTCTCATTTGTTATGTCGATTCATTGTTCTTTGTTTCTCAAGAAGTGTGTGAGTGTGGCGATTTGAAGGTACCTTGTTTAGACCTTTAACTAAGTTATAATAATTCTTGGAGTGTTTTAAAATCTCACCTTATAGATCAAGGGTTGTTTTGTCAGTCTTTGCTTTAGTTCTTTACTAATTGAACTCCCTGGACTCTGATCGGGTTGAACTCCCTGGACCCCGTCAAGCTAATCTCCCTAAACTCTGGTCAAGCTGAGCTCCCGGTTGAGTTCTTCCCGGCTGCTCGAGACACATGGCACCTCTCCGTTGGTCGTTCCCCTCGCGACCCCGTCGTTAATCCGTGTTACGCCTGACACGTGGCGCGGCGCGGTTGGTACACCCCTGTCGACTGTCCTGCTCTCACTCTGCTGGATCGGCCTTCCTGTCTCTCCCGATTCTGAACTTGTTGGGACTACAGTCTAATGAGTTTAAATCAACTGGTTAGCCGGTAAGACCCCTGGTTTTGGTCTTCCGTATTAGTTATTGAATCACAGCTTTGATTCTCCTTCCTTTATGGCCACACTAATAAACGGAATTTTGACTAAATTAATTTTCAGACTTAATTAACTCTAACACTAATCAATTTTGGGGAGATTTGGGGAACTTCTTAAATTCTAAACTAACATTTTAATTTTTGGGGGATTTTTTGGGAAAAGGGTAAAACTAAACAACTAAGTATTCTAAGCTAATTAAACTCTATTTCTAAGATAATTTTAATGACTCTAACTAAAGGGAAACTAATCTCAATTTTGGTTTTCTCTAACTACTACTAAGGATTTTATCAAGAATTCAAACTAAGCAATTTTGACTACTTTTCTCTAATCTTTCTCACTAAATCCAACGTTCCTAATTAGTACACCTGCAAAGCATTTTTCCAAGCATGCAAATAAGGAAATTTTCCCCAAGTGTTAATTTCAAATCTTTCCAAGTCAAAGCCTCGCCGTGCGGGGGCAACCCTAGGTATACATGGTGTCGATGATCAAATTTTAGTATTTTGAAAGTCAATCTTTAAAGGAGGTACACATGACAGTGTTTCAACCGAACTTTAAAGATTAATTCTCTAAAATTTCCAATTATCCAAGTTTAATCACTAAAGGAGGTACACATGACAGCGTTTAAACCGAACTTTAGTAATTAAAGTCCCAATCTTCATTATACAACGAATTTTGGGCAAGGGTTGGTTCAATAAACTTTTGGTAAAGTCAAGCTTCACCGCCTTAAGTATATTAATACCAAATTCTGTTGTAATGAGCACAATTTGTTAGTATTCAAGAAATCTTAAACGAAATTAGAGTTTGGAGGTCTATCCCTTCCAAAACTCTCACAATTAAAAGAAAATGGAGGCTTAGCCTCAAGAACTTAACGAAATCAAATAGAAATCACTTTGAAGGGACCCTCTCGTCCTTCAAAGTGTGCAAATCAAGAATTAAAATGAAAATTAGGTTGGATCTCGACCTGGATCAACGCTCCGACCTGGATCAACGCTCCGACCACACCGGTAGCACAAAAGCAAAGGTTAGATATAAGAATGAGGGTGAGGGTACCGACAACCTTGAGGGAAGGGCCTTTTATACTCGTCCCAAGCCCCTCCCCGGTAAGTTGTCGGTGGAAAAACATTTACTTTTGATCCCGAGATATTTCCTAAACTACCCTAATGTAATTCCAAAATAATCTTTGTTTAATGGAGGAATTCTCTAGAACCCTCTCCATTTAGCTAATAAATCTTGGCTAAATCAAATCCAAGATCTTTTCCCAAAGATATTTTGAAAATAACCCTAATTAACCTAGATATTTTGCTAATTAACCCAAAGTATTTCTAAATTGTCTTTCTTTAAACCAAAGATGGATTGTTACGCAAGAAAAGAGGTCTTACCCAAATCCAATCTTTAATTTTCCAAAAGATATTTGCGAAATTAACTTTGAATTACGACAAATTATTATAAAAAAGTCAAACCTACTGCTGGACCCCTCCTATCTTCTAGGGAAAAACTCCAAATTGAAAAACGATTGCGCCATTGTGTTTAGAAGACCCAAATTAGCCTAGGGGATCCCCTACCCCCTTCTTCCTAGCCCTTTGTAAGTGTAAAATCAACTTATGGTAACTCCAAAGAAAGGTGAAAACACTAACTTTTGGAATTTGTTTCTTTTGAGGAAACTATCTAGCTAGGGTTACTTAGAAGGTTTGTGGGAGTAAGAAAAGACCCCTCATTCATGTCATTTGGACACCGCCACCTCCTGGTACGCCGGTCAACCCGCCATAAAGTTGTAAATTCTTCAAAAGTCCACTGTCGTTGCCGATTCTGGTACCTGGGAATGTCAGAATGTCAGAATGTCTTCAAACTCTATGGAACGCTTTATTAGCACACAACACACTATCCTAATTTTTAGTGGGATTTTACTGCAACATGGGTAATTCCTAAGAATTTACGACCATGTTTAAAGGCAGTTGACTTCCCATGGAGTCATTGTAATTGTTTCGGAAAATTCCGAAACTTTTTGGGTAGCTTCTAGGAAACTCCCAAAACCAAAGTGCAACATTACATTTTACTTTGCACTATTCATAGGGAAGCTAAAATTAGCAATTCCCTTATAATTTCCACCCAAGGGGGAAATTATTCTTGTATCGGGGAATCTTGGAACAACCGGCTCCAATGTTGGCTCTTGGCATGCTTTTAGAGTAAAAGCACCTTTCTTCATACTCCGGTCGCTCTTTCATCACTTTATTTGTAGATTGGATAATTCTTCTATAAGTTATCTGCAAATAAGAACTTACCAATCCGAATTGGATGGTGACCTATACTAGACTCTTTAGACCTAAAATGGACTTAGTCAGCTTGTCACATGCAATTGTAAGACTTAGTTTAACATGGACAACTACTAGGACTGGCTAACACTTAAACCCTTAGTTCTCTCGGAAACACTTAATCGATCTCTTAGACTCTCAATTAGGCATTAGAAGTATGAAATTTGAGTATTCTATATACTCTATACTTCTAGAATGACCCCTCATAGTATTGGTAGGGACTTCTACCAAATACCACTCAAACACTCTTTTTATGCATTCTTGCATATGATTATGCTAAAATACTGACTAAAACGAAAAAAAGAAAACCCTGAGTTCCAAGTGCCAACTTGAGGGCTCACAAAGATCCACTGTTCTCTCCCCTCCTTTCCTAACTAACTCGAATTCAGTTTGATCTCTCACAGCAATCCGGACAGCAATCCGGAATGCACGTCACATAGAGATCCCCCGTATGATCCATTCTTACTACAACGACCTCAATGCCAGGTCCTACCCGTGCGAAGCTAGGTGGTTACAATTGTACTCGTCCGTTCCAACAGTAACTAGGATCATTCCATTTACCAACTAAGGTGGTGAGACCTCTCAAAAGGTCGGACACTCAACCGGACTACCCGTCCAGGAGTTCTAGCGCCACTAAGGATACCCTCCCTATCCGCCTAGCCTAACAGCGGTTATCTCACCCGGAACTTCAAAACCCTAGATCTTGTTGAGGCACTGAAATACACTCCCAACACTTATACAACCTACACAGACACTAGGGATTAGAAACTACCGCACTAAGGAGAGAAATCTAATCACAACTCTGCCTTACGCCTTCCTAATTCCACATCATGCAAACCTGCCAAGCTTGGGAGACACACACAACAACAGAGCGCATACAAAGGAATAACAGAAATTGCAAAAAGAAGACTCCCAGCGTCCCTCGCGGGCGCTGACTGTATACATTTCAAAAAGTTATAAATGGACGGGAAAACTCGCGAAAGTTCCGCTGCCATCTCGGTTGGACTTTTCGGTCCTACCTACTCCCAACTGGATCAGAATAGTTTCTGTATCCGTTCCTACTCTACCTACTCTGTACATCCTAAGCCCCTATTCGCGATCCGATGGACGCGCTGTCCACTCCTAGGTCCATCTGCTCAAAATCCTCGTTGATGTTCCGACTCCTCTCTACCTCTTGAGGTCGAGGAACCGGATTGCCTTCTGTGGACGCGGGTGGTGAGTCCAAGTCGATGGCGGTTCCAGGCGTGCCGGCTTGGGTCGTTCTTTTGGATTTGGGGGTTGTATCCTTCCCCTCTCCTGCTGTCACTTCCGGGAACGAATCCGGGAGAGAGATATCCGAGAGTCGAATACCGCGAAAGCAAGTTGCTCCCGACAATATCCGGGTACTCTCCTCCATCCGGTCTGTTGCCTTCTGTGCCTCCATCATTGCCGCTTCTACCTGCTCGGCAAAGTCGTTGAGAATCCGCACCATCTGGGAACCGGATAGCTTCTTCTCTTCATGCACCCGCTCGTCAAACAACTTGGCTTTGGTGAGGGCAGTTTCGGTCTCCCCGAACATGGCCTTCACTTGCTCCATCATCTGTTGAGCATCCTCTGCAATAGATTTGGTGGCTGTGAAGTTCTCCTTGTACACCAAGATCTCCGTCTTCATCCAATCCACCTCCTCTTGTAGCCGGCGGATCTCTGCTTCTTGCTTCCGAGCCTCGACCGGATCAGAGATACAACCTGCCACCTTTTCCGGTAGCTCCCGATCGAGTGCTGCTCCCACCAACTACCCGATGGCTATGACTATCCTTCTCTTGCGTTCCCAATCCATCCAGATGTTACAGAGGACCTTCACCAGGGGTTGGAACGGATCCTCGGGATCCACTGCCTTCTCCTCTTCTGGTTTCCCTTCCGGAGCTGGAGCGTTCTAACTAGGTGGCGTCCCTCGTTTATTGGGGGAGGTAGTCTTGTGACGCTTGACTAGCGGCACTAGCGCCTCCTCGTCTTCCAACTCCGAATCCTCTCCCGGTTCAGAACCGAATTCGCTCTCCCGATCCGATCCTGATTCTCCATATCTCAGCACTACTTGCTGATTCTTCCACACCTCGTCCTCTCTGTCATTGAGGAGTTGATGGGACTGATAGAGGTGCATTAAGTAGGGGCTCACTGGAGTTGCCCTACTCTTTCTGACTCTACTAACTAACTGGAGCACCAGATCAGAAATGATCCGGGAACAGTCGACTTTCCGGTCCCCTCTCAAAGCCCCGAAAATGGTGTTCACAAGGGTAATGGTTACCCTTGTTGGCTTTTCCAGATGGAGGATCGGAACGAAGAACTATAGGAGTCGGCGGTTCCGCTCATCCTTACATTCCTTTATGGTGTATCCGTCCTTCGGGTTTATTGCACCCTCGAACTTGCCTCGGATGAAGTCGTCCTTTCGGTTGGTCATCCCAAATCCTCCCGGCTGGAACCTGTAAACTGACCTCCAGACCTCTTCCGTCCAGAGAGGCGGAACCGCTCTCAGTGTATTATCCTACTCATTGGACACTTTCCCCGAGAGTTCCCGGACGAAAACCTCTTCTTTGAAACCCTAGGGCTTGGTTGCAAACCCTATACAACCCATGGAGTTCAAGTCGTCTATGAGTTCCACTTGGGTATCCTTTGACAGAGGGATAACCGGAACTACTTTCCGGAGTTTGACATGTACTGCTGATGACGAACTAGTATGACCTCTAGTTCTTTTGAGCTGCGGCATGGTCGCGGACGAGCTACTCGGAACCCTTTCCGATTCTTCCTTACTATCGCTCTCCTAGCCGCACGTCCTGTTCCTTTCCTTCTCTCTCCGATCTCAACCGGAAACCAAACTTACATTGTAGCAGATACTACAATACTTGTGAAAACACTCGAAACAATGATCGACATGAAACGCTGAAACTGACAGACATGAGGAGCTTGAAAGCGCTAGAAAATGAAAAAGTGAAAAGGGGTGCGACTGGCCAGGCCAGCCCATTTATACTGGTTGGACCCCATTGCCACCTCAGCACGACCTAATCTGGATCCAGTTTCTGTAGGGTATCCGATCCGTCACCTATCCGGTCAAACATCCGCTCCTATCCGTTTACTCTCTGGAAACTGGATTGAGTATATCTTCCTACTATCTTATTTTCCACTTCTATTTCCGCTCCTTATGGTTTCTTAACCAAATCCGGATACCCTTATCTAGCTATCCGGTTAGTATTACTAAATAAAACCTAAAAAATTAGAATTTCATGCTACCACACCGGACGTCCTGTGACATTCGCAAAATCCGATTTTTACCCTAGGGTAATTTCCCATCCGCACCGCCATCCGCGGTTTCTGCGGCCCGTCTCCCATCCCGTCCGCCCATCCCCGACCCCATCTGCGACCCCGTTTGCGGTCTCTGGAGCCCGTCCACCAACTCGTCTGACCGCTTAAGACTCCCCGAATTTTTTCTCTATCTTTATTTTTTTATTCTAAGAGAATTTCTAATGCGATTTTATTTTTGAAATTTGGTACAATTCATGCTCATTTCTAAGAGTCCTTAGCAATGAACATAAAGAACATTGCACTTTACAAATTTGTAAAGAGAAAAGTCATTTATTTTCGTAATTCATTTTTGAGTGCTGCAATAGAATTTCAAAGGATTTTTTTAATAAATATACAAAGAACCGGTACTCAAAATAACAAATTAATTATGGTTTCGGGTTTAGGAAAATATTGGACACACATACATTTTGTAACCCATTCACTTAGAGCTTAATTTCCTATTTTCCTTTGTTCATTTTATGAAAACAATGCAATGAAAAAAAATTGAGGGTCTAAATTGGAAACCCAAAGGCTTCTAAAAATCCAAGTGCCGTAAAGTCCTAAACCTTTTTGAAAAAATAGTAAAGTTGAATCACTCTACTTTGTGATGAATTTACTAATTATGTCTCTTCATAGTTGATTCATTATAAGTATACACACTAAAACAATAAAACCACAATTGCTTTAATCCCTAAAGGACCATTGTTCCCTTAGGGGACAAAATGGATTTCAGGTAGGTTCCTATGACTTCAATTTTTAGTCAAACTTTTTGAAACTTTCTCATAAGATAGAAAAACTGATTAGCTTCGTGGGAATATAATTTTTATTTCAATCGGTGCCCAGGACCAAAAGTTATGCCATCTTAAACATAATTTTTATGTCACCGGGCAGAAAAATAAATCCACAAAAAATTGAAATCTAATTTAAAGTTTCTTTTTTCTTATAGATTATATTTTTGTCTACATGTGAAGCTTTGATTCATTCCATTTGGATTAGTAATGTGAAAGTTATGAACAATATTGTTTTTCGGGCAATATGAGCATCTTCTTGAAAAAATAACTTATAGGATTCATTTCTGAATGCAATTTTCACAATTTTTCAAAAAAAATTGTTTGACAAAGTTAAATTTGTTTGCTAAAACAATCTCACCATTGGGATTATTGAGTTTCAATCCCATCTTAGAGCTATTAATGATTTAGTTTTTCATGTAATCTTGGACCTACTTCTACTTAACAATTTTTTAGTGAATGAAAATCAAGAGTTTTTCTTTAGAAAATTTTTTCCTACAATATCAACTCAATTCTTCAACACAGAAAATTTTAAATTCACAGTCCATAGTGCAAAAAATTTCAACAAAAGGTGGTCAAAGTCATCTGAAATTGCAGGCCAATGTTCAAAAAAACTTCTTTTTCCAATTTTGAATGCTAATATCTCTCAATCTGTGCGGTCAAAATTCATGAAATTTTTACCACATGTTCTGAGACAAATAAAGTACAAGATCCAACGGTTAGATTTTTTTTAACTATTTTTTTGGGATTTTATAGGTGAACGCAGCAGAAATGGCAGTTTTGAGTGGTTTTTGATAGAAAAATGGCCTTGGTCCTTTAGGGGTTAACGGGTCGTCATCATAATTCAAATATCAATGGAATTGTTGGAACACAACTTCTAAGAAGGTCCAAGTAATTCCATATCATAAATGAAATGGTCTTCTTCCAAGACTTATTCCAAATGAAATAGAACGGGCTCAGAAACTTTTGCACCTACGCATCATACATCATGCAATTTGTCATACAAGCTTGTCAACTAAATAACCATCTACATTCAAGAAGAAATATTGCACTTTGCACTCAAACAAGAGATATTTTTGATTTGTCAAAAATTGATATTCATTTCAAAACAATTCAAATACATGGAAAAATTCAAAATGTATGTCCAATTTCACATATATTGACATACTCTAGGGGTGCATATATACTAAGCAATCTACATGCATAAATCCAAAGTTCTACATTTATTAAATATTTATAAAACTCTATATAGAACACTCTTGCACTATATTACTAATATGAATGTCAGAAGTGTTCATCCGGCATAGGCCAATTGAATTGGCTAGTGAACCGATTGATGATGTGGGCCAAACCACCCCGATTAACCATCACCTCTTTGACAAACCGGTCTAAGTATTGGGGAAACACAATTCCCAATTGGTGGTGGCTAAACATGGCCATTGCATTTGTTTCCCATTGCAATTTGCTGTAGTTCTCTGACATGCATTGTTTATTGATCCTTTGAGCTATTTTACCAATTGCATATTTCTCCGATGCATGTGATAAATGTGGAATGATTTCTACATTTGCATCTCTTCTATGCAAATATGCAATGCTTGGATCCACCCACCACCTCCTTGTTAAAGCTTCGTTCATTTCACTTGCAAATGTGAATGTATACAAGGATTTCATCGATTCGGTAGCTACAGTAGTCATGCCCCAATCGCAAATTCCAATGTAGACACGTGATTCATCATCAGGAAAATGAAACGTGATGTTGTCTGGAGAAATATCATTGTGTAGATGTCCAGACACATGTACCGCATTCATGATATGCACCAATGCCCAAGCAAGCTCGGTGCGTTTCTTCCGAAACCGAGCGAGATGAAAAGCTTTAGTCACATCTAATTCTATTGGGTTCGAATACTGTAATCGAACATATATGTTGTCTGGATAATCGTTATCCAAGTTCAACATTTGCTGAAGTGCTCCGCCATTCCACCAATACGAGTACCCTTCATTTGTTCTTGCATGAATTGCAACAAACCATATGACTCCTGAATGTGGAATCCTCACTGCCATTGATTCATTTTGATGTTCCAACTTTGCAAGCTAAGGCTGCGTATCATGGTGGTTGGATATCTTTGTTGCAAACTCCCAAGATGGAGCTATCCCTCGACATCCTTCAATTCTCACCCTTCGAATCGTTCCATATCCTCCCTTCATCATTAAGCCATCTTGGAGAATCACTCGTGCGGTGTCCAAAAGCGCTATAAGATGACTGTGAGCCCTCAAGTTGGCACTTGGAACTCAGGGTTTTCTTTTTTTCGTTTTAGTCAGTATTTTAGCATAATCATATGCAAGAATGCATAAAAAGAGTGTTTGAGTGGTATTTGGTAGAAGTCCCTACCAATACTATGAGGGGTCATTCTAGAAGTATAGAGTATATAGAATACTCAAATTTCATACTTCTAATGCCTAATTGAGAGTCTAAGAGATCGATTAAGTGTTTCCGAGAGAACTAAGGGTTTAAGTGTTAGCCAGTCCTAGTAGTTGTCCATGTTAAACTAAGTCTTACAATTGCATGTGACAAGCTGACTAAGTCCATTTTAGGTCTAAAGAGTCTAGTATAGGTCACCATCCAATTCGGATTGGTAAGTTCTTATTTGCAGATAACTTATAGAAGAATTATCCAATCTACAAATAAAGTGATGAAAGAGCGACCGGAGTATGAAGAAAGGTGCTTTTACTCTAAAAGCATGCCAAGAGCCAACATTGGAGCCGGTTGTTCCAAGATTCCCCGATACAAGAATAATTTCCCCCTTGGGTGGAAATTATAAGGGAATTGCTAATTTTAGCTTCCCTATGAATAGTGCAAAGTAAAATGTAATGTTGCACTTTGGTTTTGGGAGTTTCCTAGAAGCTACCCAAAAAGTTTCGGAATTTTCCGAAACAATTACAATGACTCCATGGGAAGTCAACTGCCTTTAAACATGGTCGTAAATTCTTAGGAATTACCCATGTTGCAGTAAAATCCCACTAAAAATTAGGATAGTGTGTTGTGTGCTAATAAAGCGTTCCATAGAGTTTGAAGACATTCTGACATTCTGACATTCCCAGGTACCAGAATCGGCAACGACAGTGGACTTTTGAAGAATTTACAACTTTATGGCGGGTTGACCGGCGTACCAGGAGGTGGCGGTGTCCAAATGACATGAATGAGGGGTCTTTTCTTACTCCCACAAACCTTCTAAGTAACCCTAGCTAGATAGTTTCCTCAAAAGAAACAAATTCCAAAAGTTAGTGTTTTCACCTTTCTTTGGAGTTACCATAAGTTGATTTTACACTTACAAAGGGCTAGGAAGAAGGGGGTAGGGGATCCCCTAGGCTAATTTGGGTCTTCTAAACACAATGGCGCAATCGTTTTTCAATTTGGAGTTTTTCCCTAGAAGATAGGAGGGGTCCAGCAGTAGGTTTGACTTTTTTATAATAATTTGTCGTAATTCAAAGTTAATTTCGCAAATATCTTTTGGAAAATTAAAGATTGGATTTGGGTAAGACCTCTTTTCTTGCGTAACAATCCATCTTTGGTTTAAAGAAAGACAATTTAGAAATACTTTGGGTTAATTAGCAAAATATCTAGGTTAATTAGGGTTATTTTCAAAATATCTTTGGGAAAAGATCTTGGATTTGATTTAGCCAAGATTTATTAGCTAAATGGAGAGGGTTCTAGAGAATTCCTCCATTAAACAAAGATTATTTTGGAATTACATTAGGGTAGTTTAGGAAATATCTCGGGATCAAAAGTAAATGTTTTTCCACCGACAACTTACCGGGGAGGGGCTTGGGACGAGTATAAAAGGCCCTTCCCTCAAGGTTGTCGGTACCCTCACCCTCATTCTTATATCTAACCTTTGCTTTTGTGCTACCGGTGTGGTCGGAGCGTTGATCCAGGTCGGAGCGTTGATCCAGGTCGAGATCCAACCTAATTTTCATTTTAATTCTTGATTTGCACACTTTGAAGGACGAGAGGGTCCCTTCAAAGTGATTTCTATTTGATTTCGTTAAGTTCTTGAGGCTAAGCCTCCATTTTCTTTTAATTGTGAGAGTTTTGGAAGGGATAGACCTCCAAACTCTAATTTCGTTTAAGATTTCTTGAATACTAACAAATTGTGCTCATTACAACAGAATTTGGTATTAATATACTTAAGGCGGTGAAGCTTGACTTTACCAAAAGTTTATTGAACCAACCCTTGCCCAAAATTCGTTGTATAATGAAGATTGGGACTTTAATTACTAAAGTTCGGTTTAAACGCTGTCATGTGTACCTCCTTTAGTGATTAAACTTGGATAATTGGAAATTTTAGAGAATTAATCTTTAAAGTTCGGTTGAAACACTGTCATGTGTACCTCCTTTAAAGATTGACTTTCAAAATACTAAAATTTGATCATCGACACCATGTATACCTAGGGTTGCCCCCGCACGGCGAGGCTTTGACTTGGAAAGATTTGAAATTAACACTTGGGGAAAATTTCCTTATTTGCATGCTTGGAAAAATGCTTTGCAGGTGTACTAATTAGGAACGTTGGATTTAGTGAGAAAGATTAGAGAAAAGTAGTCAAAATTGCTTAGTTTGAATTCTTGATAAAATCCTTAGTAGTAGTTAGAGAAAACCAAAATTGAGATTAGTTTCCCTTTAGTTAGAGTCATTAAAATTATCTTAGAAATAGAGTTTAATTAGCTTAGAATACTTAGTTGTTTAGTTTTACCCTTTTCCCAAAAAATCCCCCAAAAATTAAAATGTTAGTTTAGAATTTAAGAAGTTCCCCAAATCTCCCCAAAATTGATTAGTGTTAGAGTTAATTAAGTCTGAAAATTAATTTAGTCAAAATTCCATTTATTAGTGTGGCCATAAAGGAAGGAGAATCAAAGCTGTGATTCAATAACTAATACGGAAGACCAAAACCAGGGGTCTTACCGGCTAACCAGTTGATTTAAACTCATTAGACTGTAGTCCCAACAAGTTCAGAATCGGGAGAGACAGGAAGGCCGATCCAGCAGAGTGAGAGCAGGACAGTCGACAGGGGTGTACCAACCGCGCCGCGCCACGTGTCAGGCGTAACACGGATTAACGACGGGGTCGCGAGGGGAACGACCAACGGAGAGGTGCCATGTGTCTCGAGCAGCCGGGAAGAACTCAACCGGGAGCTCAGCTTGACCAGAGTTTAGGGAGATTAGCTTGACGGGGTCCAGGGAGTTCAACCCGATCAGAGTCCAGGGAGTTCAATTAGTAAAGAACTAAAGCAAAGACTGACAAAACAACCCTTGATCTATAAGGTGAGATTTTAAAACACTCCAAGAATTATTATAACTTAGTTAAAGGTCTAAACAAGGTACCTTCAAATCGCCACACTCACACACTTCTTGAGAAACAAAGAACAATGAATCGACATAACAAATGAGAGTTGAAGAAGTTGAAATGAAAGGTTAGAGACAAAAGGAAGAAGAAGAAGAAGAAAAGGAATCTAGATAATTAATGAGGTGAGAATCGTTTGAATTTGATTTTATTCTAATTACTATTCACTAAGTTGTTGGTTAGTCATTGATTAGGATTCTTTTAGGAATTAGAAGGCTAGGCTTTGGTTAGGTTTTGTTTTGTTAGGCTTAATAAGACAAATGGATAAAGACAAAATGCCAACTAATATCTTTTGAAAGATTAGGAAATTACAAAATAATTAGGATTTATTAGATTTGATTTGATTTAGTGGATTTAAAAGGTTTTGAGTTATTAAAATAATTTCTAATTATTTTAAATACAACTAAAATTAATAAAATCCCATAACCATTAGTAGGAAAAGAAAAATTGAAATTAAAAAACAACATCGAACGAGATTTAATTTCAAATGGCGTGATGAATTAGCGAAATGGAGGATGGAGCGGGATACTACGAAACCATTCACCTCGTAATTCTCGAGGACGGTACGATCGATCATTTCATGGGAAAGGTACGTTAAAATTCTTTATATTTCATTCCAATTTGATTAAAATCTCATTTGGCAAAATAAACCATTGGAAACTTTAGGAAAATTAGAAAAGAAAATTAACATTTAAAATTAAAATTGTTTGTTTAGACTAAGAAATAATTAATGAATGAAATTTAACTCGTTAGACTTTTAAAAACAAATTTCATTCATTAATAATTTTTTAAGAATTTAGTTTTTAGTGTTTTACCTTGTTGGAAAGGTAATTTCTGAATTTTCATAAAATACTAAAAATACTAATTTTAGAATAGAAAATTTAGTTTACGATAGGTTAGAAGATAATTAAAAAGAATTTCTGAAGAATCTTTAAGGAATCATTTAAATTAGGAATCAATTAGGGAATCTTTTGAAGATTCCAGAACCTCTTTTCATTTAAAAAAATACTTTAATTTTAAGTGAGAAAAGGTTGGATGAAGTTTGATTTCAATTTGGATGAAATTCTTTAATTAGTAGTCAAATTAGGTTTAGTTTTAGAATTAGGTAACTAACATAACTAAATACTTAACCCTAAAATTTAGATTTATTTCGAGTAGTTTTACTATTTTTAATTTGTGGATGAAGGTTGTGATGTAGTTTAGGGATCAATACTTCATCCATTCATTTCTTTTATTAGGAAAGTCAGAATTTAACTTGCTTTACCATTTTGGAAAGGGCAAATTACATTCTATAAAGTAGGTTAGATTGATGTTAGTTTGGATTTATCTTTTGATTAGTTATTTGATTTAGTTAACCATAGTTTTAAAATTAGGATTTAAATGATTTAAGTTCAATTTGGATATTTAAAAACAAAGTGTCCATTGCTTGAAAGGCGCGAATTGAACTTAGATTAAGAACACCCTAAAGAAATTGATTTAACTAGCCATTAGAACCCGTGTGCACGTTTTAACTCGAAGGATGGAGTTTAAAACACGCACAGTCTTCAACCACTATAATCCGCAGAAGGAATAGTGGGCCTACCACTCAGAAACCTAAGCGGCGAACCCTCTGATGGTCCAACAGAGGCAAAACTAAACCGGAAGAGAGTTGAGGAGCTACAGGAACCAGTCGAAGTGGATTGGTTCGGAGCAATATGAGGACCGGAATTGTTTAGGTCCTGGGGATTGGGAGAATTGGGTTAACCGGAGAATCAAAGAATCGGATGGGAAGTAATCTGGTCCTAATCCTCTTGGTGGTTGGTTGTTTCCGGTGATAGATCTAGGATCGGAAAGTAAATTTTAGAGGGTGGGGGCGCTTACTCGCCCAAATCAAGTAAATACTTCACAGAATCTCGTGGGTTCGATCTTTAGAGTCACTTCGTTATACTCTAGAGTGATTTTTGTGAGCATAATAGGGAATTTACTTATCCTGTGCTGCGACAGCGACTGCGAATGGGGGGTGACTTCAGGTCCTGGGCGACCACAAGTGGGGGGCGAGTTCAGGTCCTAGTGGTTTCGAGCCGAATTTGGTGGATTGGGGGGCGACCATGGGTGGGGGACGAGTTCAGGTCCTAGGTGACCGTGGGTGGGGGCAACTTCAGGTCCTAGTGGATTCGAGCCAAATTTGGTGGATTGGGGGGCGACTGTAGGTGGGGGGCGACTTCAGGTCCTAGGCGACCGCGGGTGGGGGCGCGGTCTTCTGTTTTGGTGGTTGTCGCGAGCCATAATCAAAGATGTCACCATGATAAAGCTTTTGAGTGTATAACTATGTAGAATTTTTGAGGAATTTCTAATAGACAAAAAAGGATTAGAACCCTCTTAGCCTAAACAACTCAGTAAAACTATGGGGATGATCTAGCTAATCCGTAACAGGATCCAGGCTGGATCCGGATTCCAGAAACCCGGATAGCAACAACCTACGGTCTAGACTTCTGGTCTAGAAAATAGGGACCCGTTACAGGTAAACGGTCCGCTTTACGAACGGTCGGTATTTTGACAGGTACTTAACCCTGCCACTCCCATTTGTTCTTCCTCTTTCTCCACAACTGTTTTGTGCGTGCATAGTTGAGTGAAAGAGTGGTGAGTTAGTGCTCGGGTGAGGATGATAGTGTCTTCAGATTTTAGAGTGGGTTGAAATGACAAAGGGAGATATCCGGAAGACTTTGGTCCCCAGCCGGATGGTTTGTCCAACCATTCCAGAAAGGCTGAGAGACAGATCCCAGCTAGAGGATGACCTTAGTGAGATAGGGTATGTCGGTCTGTTCATGCGGCCGTGGACCGTAAAGAACAACTAGATGATCCAGGAGTTGATAGGAGCGTCAAACCAATATGAGTTGACAATGAGAGGAAGGCCTCAAACCTAGACTGATGAAGTTTGGGCTAAGGTTTACGGATTCCCTAAAAAGGGATCCGGTTTAGCTTCCCGAACTGACAAGTTTACGGTGGGAAAATTCAAGAACGCAACCCATTTCAAGGAAGGGTATGCGATTAGCGACTGCCTGGATGCACGACAGAGGCATGTCCTAGAGTTCTTGATCCCCATCCTATATCCAGAAAAGCCTATCCGAGTTACGGTTATGGTAGCAAACACCATCTTTGGTGCTTTTGAGGGTAGACCAGTCAGTTGGGGCAAGGTGATTGGCTCTGTAGTCGCCAAGCTTACCGCCAACATAGGAAAAGGAAAGACCATCTCCATAGGGTTGTATCTTTTCCATCTCTACCACCACGCAGAGCTTCTCAGCAATGCGGAAATAGTGGAGTACAACACCGGAGCAGCCATCCTCCAATATAGCCTAAAAAAAGAAGTGACAGCCGAGCAGCCGCTAGTAGAGGAGGAGGAGGATCCGGAAGAGGACAAACAACCTTTGGAGCGGAGGCACCGGAAGTTGACAGATCCGACATTGCAGGGGAAGCTTCCAGCTCAGTAGAAGATATCCAAGGAGGAGGAGGGAAGTATATCCGGGTTCTTCAAGACCGAGTTCAACTGGGTACTCCAAGCGCAAGAGTACCACGAGAACTTGGCGGATCTGCTCAAGACGATTAGTCGGGAGTTGAAGGCAGATCCGGAAGACATCCTTGACGCGTTGAAGAAACTTCCGAATCCGGAAGTCCTCGAGCAGAAGGAGAAGCAGATCATAGCCCTAGAGAAGGAGAAAGCGGATCTTCAAGCAAGACTGAGTTGGGCACAAGGGGAGAGGGCTGTAGCGAAACAAAGGGAGAAGGAAGCCCTGCAGCTACTGAAGAACTTATCCGAGTTAGTAGACAAGTCGGCCGACATGGAAATGAAGGCGGCTCTCACCTAGAGCCGGTTGACCGAGGAAGGGCACCTCACCGGATCTAAGGTCATCCGGATACTCGTGGACTTCTCCTCACAAATGGAGCTCACACTAAAAGAAATGAGGCAACTGCTTGGGTGGATCGACCCCGACCGGGTAATGGACTTCTCCAACTTTCCGGAGATCCATTTCGACATAGAGACTCCCGTCAAGCTCACCATCTCAATGCCACTACCTTCAAAACTGGAAACCCCGCAGGAGACTCTCCGGTACTTGACGGAACCCTTCTCTAAGCAACCGGAGAAGACAATCCGGGGAAGCCTGAAGATAGCGCCTGAGCCTAGCAAGAAGTCGGATACTACATGGGAGTTGGCACCTCCAGAGATTACGGTTTCTCCACCCATCCTAGTGTTCCATCTTTCGGAGAAGGAGCCGCTTCCAACACCACACACCCAAGCCCGTGGCCAACTGATAGAGCGGATTGGGGGGTTGTTGAATCCAACCTGGTCTCATCCAGAGGAATTCGAGCGTATGCTGGAGGAGCAGCAAACAAGAAAGGAGATCGAGCCAATCGTGTTGGATGATACGTCTCCAAGTGAGGAGAATGAGAGGGAGATAACTTAGATTGAGAAATCTGAGGAGGAAGAGTACTAGACTGGATCGGAGGATGAGGATGAGGAAGAAGCAAACTACTCTCCTCTGGAAATCCGGAAGATACAAACCCGGGCAGCGTTACGGATGACCCCCATCAAGGCAAACCCGAAGGCAACTCCGAGGTCATCCACGCGAGCACCAGCGAGTTAAGGCGGGGGCAGTTAGAAGAAGGCATGGAAGGGGAAGTAGATAGAATCTTTTTTTAGGCAGATAGGATTTTTATTTTGAATCGGATCCGGATTTCTAGGGGTGGGACCGGGTTCTGGATTTGTAGGATCTCACTTTTCCGGATTTTTTGGGGAATTTGTGAGTGGTCACCTGGATTTCTGGGTGGCCTTTTTGCCTTTTGGGCTTTGGATGTTTTTGAAGTTTTAAAGTGTGAGGCGGGTTGTTTTGCCTCTCATTCCATCCTAGCGTTATAGTTTATATTTTGTCATCCTTTCTTTTAATCTGAGCCACTAAGTGGACCCTTAGGAATTGATCTGTTGTATATCCAGCTTCCTTGTGTTTCCGTGTAAGTATGTAAAAGTGTAAGAGAGGAGGAGGAAAGGAGGAATCCAGATCTGAGGGAACTTGGAGCTGAGTTGCAAGGAACGTTTGTGAAATTGTCTAGATTAGTGATTTTGGTCTTGAGCACGTGTCTTTAAACTCCTAGAATGGGAATCCGATTTGGAGTGGTGTAGGTGCAGATCTGGAATGCCAAGGAGGGTTCCGTGCGGAGATAAGCGACCGCCAATGGAAGAAACCCCATGTCACTTGCCGTAAGGTCAACCAAACCCTAGGATTAATCTAGCAAACAACTTACAATCCCTATCTTAGTTCCGATTTCTGTTGGTCTGTCATTGTAGTAGAGAAGACTTGTTACGGCTCTAAGTGACCTGCCTCCCAGGTTGGCCATCTGGAAGGTTGTGAGAGTAGTTCCGGTTGATCCAATGCAACAATTGGTCTAAGTGGGTGTTGTGTGGTGTTGAGAGAGAAGAGAGTGTGAGAAATACGAGTGGTGAGTCCCTACCCCTCTATACAATCAAAGGTGGACCCTCTGAGGATAAAATAGAGGTAACAAAAACCGGTGTTCGTGCGAAATGACGGATCCAGATCCCGGATAGGAATGGATCCAAATTGGATTCCGGAATTGTAGTGCTCCGAAAGAGAGAAAGGAAGAGAAAGGAGAGCTTAAGTTGGTAGAACGGATAACCTAGGCTTGCAACAACATACTAGAATTCCCTGGGACGATATTTCAAGTTAGTTTACACGTTTGGGTGTTGTAAATGGTATTTACCGCACGCTACGCATACGATAGTGGTTTCGAGCCCAATTTGGTGGAATGGGGGGCGACCGCGGGTGGGGGCGACTTTAGGTCCTAGTGGTTTTGAGCCGAATTTGGTGGATTGGGGGGTGACCGCGGGTGGGGGTGCGGTCTTCTGTTTTGGTGGTTTTGAGCCCAATTTGGTGGAATGGGGGGCGACCGTGGGTAGGGGTAACTTCAGGTCCTGGTGGTTTCGAGCCGAATTTGGTGGATTGGGGGGTGACCGCGGGTGGGGGGCAACTTCAGGTCCTGGGCGACCACGGGTGGGGGCGACTTCAGGTCCTAGTGGTTTCGAGCCCAATTTGGTCGAATGGGGGGCGACCGCGGGTGGGGGACGACTTCAGGTCTTGGGCGACCATGGGTGGGGGCGTGCCTTCCAATCCAAAGAAGTTTTAATAAGTATAACGAGTTCAACTTTTAACATCCAAGAACAAGTCACTTCATTAGGACCTTGGGGTCTTCAAGGCATCTTCAAGTGATGCATGGAAGGTTTTGGCTTCCTGAAAGCCATTGTTCTTATGGAGGTCTTGGGTTCAATCCTCAATGAGATCAATTTGGTTTGGTTCTTGTAGCCAACCGACAAAAAAAAAAGAGACGTCAAGCTAATTCCCTGTGGTATGTGGGAGGGAAGGTGATTTAATTCTCAAGGTCTAGGGGATGGTCCATGAGAGTTATAAGAAATCAATATTGGGTTTAGGACGGAGATGTGTGTGGTGCAACCTTGCACCTCATACATCTCCGTTCTAAATTCAATAATGACTGTCTAAACCCTCATAGTACATCTCCGAAATCTTGTGAATCAAATGATGTTTCCTGCTCACCTATCGGAGTGACCGAACTTGACGTTTTGTCTCTTTGGAGAGAGATTATTTTTTGTATACAAAAGTTGAAGTAAACCTTGGATAGCTTTTACGAGAACATATTGAATGTCCTCCATAGAATACTTAGCCAAAGAAATCGTACATTGTATAAGGATTTGCATGTTACGCTTCTTCATCTTTAAATGATCAGGTGGCTAATTTTGAGTCCAGAAATGATAGAAACTCTCTACACAGGATAGAAGAGCATCTCTTCATCTTGTAAATTTTGTAGTGTAAGAAGGGGTGGTCCTCCTTGGAAAGTTTACTTCCAAAGACCGCATCTATAATTTGTAACTTAACAATTTACAACGTCTAAGAAAGATGATTTCGAAGGTGTCCCACTTGTCCATTTAGAAATTTCTTGTATTTTATGGGTGACCAATTTTGAAGGATTGGCATGCAAAAAAAAGAAATGATAGCATTCAAACACCCTTGATGGTTTGAACAATGTCTTCATCAAGGACAACAATCTTTTGACTTGATGTGCATATGCTTCATTTATTGTTCATTTGAATGTGCTCTACAACATGTATGTTTGCATTTATGACCTCTTCCACCCCAAAAGGGTTTAGGGTTGTGTAAAAAAGCCAAATTCATGTTCAATGTAGAGCAAACTTGAAGAAATTAGAAGAAGACTTTGGACACTTCTAAAGTAGCCTCTATAATATTATTATGCAATGGTAGAATGTAAGTATTTCAAGTTCTCCCTTTTTGTTTCAATAGAAAACATCATATTCATTAAAATGGGAGTTTTCCATTGAAATAAGAGTTTTAAAAGTACTATTTATTGTAAATGTGAAAAGAATCCGTGGTCCCTTGACACTAGAAAGCACAACAATCACATGCAAAACCTCTGAAGAAAAACAAAATTTCAAAACATCATGCAATAAATGAGAATTGTAATCCAATAAATGAAACATCATAAGCAAATAACTATGTATTATATGTATATTATCAACAAATCCTTGTACACACATGGCCTATTATAAGTAACATTCCTAGCAACTAAGCTCTTCATCTCTATCAAACGTGTTAGACACTACAAGTAGATTGCTTGAGAAGACAAGGGCATGGTGATTGAAGAATGAAGCAGATGTTGAGCTTTGACTGGATCTAAGCAAGGAAGTTGTAGAAAAACAAATATCCAGACGTCTCTGAGCATTCTCATAAATTGCAATCCTCACAGTCTTCTTTAGATTGCCATTTATGAAAATGCTTACAGCGACGCCTGCATATTTCTAATTCTACAACTTCCTTGCCTAGATCCAGTCAAAGTTCAACATCCACTTCATTCTTCAATTACCATGCCCTCATCTCCCCAAGCAATCTACTTGCAAGACTGCTACAGCTGACAAAGATGAGGTCCCCTAATTTGAATACCCGGTTTGTAATAGATCAAGGACTGCATTCATTAGTGCAAATACCTTCAACATAGTCTCTAACATCATGTCCTTGAGTATGAGGATTGCAACAATGTACAAAGTTCTTTCCTAGATTTAGGGTATACGATCCCATGAAGGAAGTCATCCTCGTATCCTACATAGGGTTCTATGTAGTATCTATCATTGCTATCATTTATTTACAAAAACAAAATTTGTCATATAAACAACTGTCATGAGTGTGACTTGCTCTTGATTTCCTGAACTGCCTTCAAAATCTCTGGTCCTCGACTATACCCTGTTTCCATCTTCTTATACTTATGCCAATAGTCCCGCCGCTGCGCCTCTAATGACTTCCGCTCCCATGCATCCCGAATTGGAGTCGAGTAGCAACTGCGAGATACTCCATTGTGCGACCGCTTCATTTGCCCCCCTTCAGATAGTGCGTGGTGTCGTTGAATCCAAGGTGCTATATTGGGGAGTGAATGGTGTGTCGTAGATGGAACCTTAGACTTCAATACTACTGGAGCGACTTGACATCCCAAGTCCTCATAAAGCTTCCTCTGAGGGACTTTGTCGGAGGGTATCATTGAGTTAGGATGGCCCATAGATCGCAATGGAGATCAAAAGCTTGAGAGTGGCTGTCGTTTCCTTCCACTGGGAGGGCTGTCAACCACACCGTCCTCGATGGGCTTCGGTGAGAAGTCCATCGTGGAATTCGCAGTAGCTGTTGATCCCAAGAAGTTTCCAGTGCTGAGGATTAAGTACTGCCCATAGTCCCAGATGAAGTCCGCGAACACTTTGTAAGCAAGTCCACTTCCTAGGACATGGGTTGTCGGAGTGCCAAGTATCTGATAAGAACTGAAATTAAAACAAAGATCTATTCAAATACGTAAAAACAAAGAACACACCATGCCTGAGTTTGCTCGAACATGTATCAAAGGACTAATGTCAAACCAATGTAAATGCAGGAACACTCTTGCATATGTGAAACCAAGAAACAATTTCATTCATAACTATGTTAACAAATATGTACAATTCAGGTCGTGCCGAGCTGAAATGAAAGTCTATTGAAACCATGCCAATCTGAGTTGAGCTCTTCAGGAGCTAAACTAATTTACACTAGAAGACGCACAAACTATGTCCATGAGCTTGTTGTATTCTTTTCGATTCCTTTCATCGCATAGCATTTGCCGCCCAATTCTTCTTGGACCATTTTCCCTGAATGACTTCAACCCTTGATCGCAAGCGACATGTAGACGCTTAAACCAGGGAAGCAATACTTCAAGTAGAAAAGTATCCCTCGGACCATTTCCCCTATAAATCCAAGAGTCTGGTAGAATGACATTATGAGACTTGTTCATTATATGTTTTATTGGGCTGTCGTCCACAATGACAGTATTGATAGCACTAAAGCTCCCTCTTGAGCCATTGAATAACATATCTAGATTTTTCAAGAACAAGTCTTTATCTGTCCCTAGCTCCTTCAAGGAAGACAACCTTCTGGCTCTATCTTTGGTCTTAACAGTTTGACAAGAGTCTTGCCCAAGAATAAGAAAGGGTCCCACTAAGCCTTGAAAAAGATATTCGCAAATCATCTCAGTGGTGGACTTTTTCATAGAACTCCACACCGATATCACTCCAATTTTTCCTATCTCTGAGAGGAAATCGGAGCAAGTGGGTCTCACCCACACAGCCTTTGGTCCCACTAAAGCGGGTTCTATGGTTGAGTGCAATCCAGAGGAGTCTCTGAAGTGTTTATGCAACAACCCCTTGGACTTCCAATCTTCGCAAACACATAGAATGCCATTTAGGTCCAAGATAACATTGATCCACTTGTCTGCCACCCTGGACCTGAATGGCCGATTGATACCCTCTGAAGTTCCTCCACGACCAAATGGAGGACCGGATTCCTGCTATCAAACGGGCGAATGCGTACGTAGTTATAATGCTATACTATCTCATCCCAGACGTATAGCGTAATCACATAAAAACTAGTGCTCACCAAGAAGCATATCGGCAATACACACAAGGACCACTCAAAGTGTGAATAGACAGAAGACCGAAGCTTACTTGTTTTTTAGAGGATCCGCAAGGTACTGTGAAGGTATCCTGTATCGCTGCTTTTCGTTCTTGAATGATAGCCACGTTTTGCACTTCAACTCTCGGGGCCGTGCTCTGATGGACTTCATCTTCAATTACAGAGAGAGGAAATGATAGAGGATGTGTTTGTACAGTGGGTGCATACGGTGATGCAGGGACAATTGGCAAACTTAGTGGCCTTGCGAATCCAGATTTACGAAATGATACTCTGTGTGAGCGCTATATATTACTGGCTCAGGAATTGAGTTTGAATATATACAATTAAAATTTAAACTCCGATACTCCATAGTTCATTGGTAAACATGTCTCTCCACTGCAAAACTCCTAAACCAACACTATATCTATATGTAACACCCTATGATACAAATCAGCTCGAGTCGAGCTAAAACAAATGACATCGAGTGATTATTGAGCCGAACCTGCTGGTGAACCTTCGCCGGGAACCGTATCCAATTCGAGTACTACATTGGTTGGTTCCACGAGCAGATTTGGCTTGGTGCCGGCATCCTCCGTATCTCTTGCTGTAACTTCGGCCACCTCGTGCACAGCAACCTGTGAATTGGTGGCTGACGGGAGAGATGGACCTGCATCAGTGTCATTGGTAGGAGGAGGAGGGTCAGATTCTTGGGCGCTAGTAGGAAGCAGTGCAAGTAATGTTGTAGCCTCCTGTAGAACAGACACTACGCTGTCGTTTGATCTAGTGGCCTGATTTTGAATCACGCGTTGCTGCGAAGTAGAGGCAGGCTGTAGGGATGCTATCGATGTGGCTTCATTTTTGTTCAAATATTGCTACCACATTTCCCGGTTTTGCTTCTGTTCCATAATTATGGTTTCCGTTAAGGAAGCAAACCTTCGATTCGTCTCCTCCTAGAGCCTTCTATTCTCTGCCCTATCTTCCGCTTGATCCTGACGCATACTCTCTTGTTGCCTCATAAGAGAAGCTACTGTCTCTACAATCGACTTCAAGGGGTCCACCTTCCTCTTCTTCGTCGGGCGCATATTCGTGGAAGGAGTCATTGGAGTAGCACACACTCTTCCTGAAGCGTGCAATCTTGAAGATGTAGAACACCGTGGTGGATTTTGGAAGGCGGATCGACCTGGTGTCAGTATGTCATTGAGACCTACTTCATCATCAGAGCACTCCTCCACATTGTCGTCTTCCTCCTCTTCATCAAAGATTGCAGCCTTCCTCTTCTCTGCCCGACTACTTGGGGACCCTATTGTGGACCTAGTCCTCATCCTTGTTGAAGAAGGTGTCGACTGTGACCCCATCACTATCAGAAACTGTGTGGCATCAATAGGGTACCTAGTGTCCAGGAAATCGTCTTTGTCAAGCTTCAATGCTAGAGTAGCAATGTCGCTCCACAAGTCGGATTCGATGTCTGGAATGGTTGCGTATACATTTACTGAACTCATCTGCAATGTGTTCACATCAATGTCTAGTTTAGAATTCCATTGTTATTGCATTTCAGGTCGAATCGACCTGAATAAGCATAAAGTATAATAAATGGTGGCATTCTATGAAGGCTAATTGATGGAGAAACTAAATGCATTACGTACAATACTGTAGATCAGGTCGAACCGACCTAAATAAAAATGAAGTACAATACATGGTGACACTGTATAACATTTTGTTGCTGGAGAAACTAAACGAAATACGTCTAATAGTGCAGATCAGGTCGAACCGATCTGAATTGCATTCAATCACTTACCAATGCAGCACACGTCAATTTGCCACCAGCAAAGACAGAGAAGACACTGGACCCTGGATTGCAAAATTTCTTCACAACCGATAGGTAGAATTCCATTCTGAGCTCCATATTGTACATCCTGAAAGGGAGCTCATTGTATCTTTGTGGTTCTTTGTACACCGGTGTATCTGGAGCTATGAACTCCGGATATATTCTTGCTTGGTAGACATTATCCAGGCTTTGAAGAAACATGAGCAGCACTTTCTTGAGCGCCTTGGCATTGTTCGTTGGCAAATCCATGAGACGTTCGTTCTTTGCCAGATAATAATCCGCGCATTGCATGTGGAAAGTCTTAAGAACTTCATTCCTCTCGACATATGCAAGAACTTGCGCCTAGTCCTTCTCATCGACACAGATGAATAACTAGGACTTCACTTCCTCCAAGAGAGGCTGCTTCATTTTTTCCATGGAGGTCAAGACTTTGTAGAAGAATGGCTTCTCCACCGTGGAATTCTCTTTCTGTAATACGCCCGGGATAGTTCTGAAGTCAATGACCCCCAACTTCACCTCCTTGGCCGTAGTGCTGGTCCATGCCATGCGCGGCCATAACGAATGCTTATTCTCCAAAATTCGGTAGGGTTGGAGATAAGCGATGCCAATTGGAGCTACAAAATCATTCTGTTTCTCAAGGAAGACTCTAAAAACTCTGCTGCTAAAGGTGATATCTCTACAGCCGTTTTGTTTCTTGTCTTCACTTGCTTTGCTTGTGCAAAAAAAGCCTCACCAGGCCTCTCTAGCAACACGTTCATAGTTGCACTTGTAATACTGCAGGTTCTCTTGAATTCCCTCCAGTTGGCAACTATGAGTTCGTTGTTGGCATTGAATAGTCTAAGGTTTGGGTCAATTTAGTGAAGCTCTCTCTTCACCAGTTGCTTTCACTTTCAACGCTCCACCCACTCCTTACTACTATAACAACTATCAAGGACCGACGATATCGTTTTGATAGTCACCTTCGAATACTTGAGGGTGCGTTTAGGTCCTGACTGATTCAAAATATGCTTCGCCAACTTCCCCAAGTCATCATAGCTGAGATTTCCCAATGGCTTGAAATAATCTCGACTCAAAGCGCAGCTCTCCTGCTTCCAATTCTCTTTCTCGTTGAACTTCATGAGCGTGTCTGGATCGAAGAGCTCTCCGTGCGTAGAGTTGGTGATGACTTCACTCCACAAATTATATACATGGGCAAGTGCAGTAATAATCTTCAGCTCATTTATAAGTCTCATTTTATCTTCCACCCCCTTCTTCTTTGATAGCATGTGATTCTTGTTCACATCTATCATAGCAAAGCGTTGATGCACCGCTTTCTCAAACTCCTGCATATCATTTTTCAGCAACATGTCAGGCTTGGAATAAATGAAGACAATATTCAGAATATCAATCACTTAGTTGTCCTATGCTTCATAGGCAATTTGGCATTGAAGATGGCACCACTACTACTACAGTTCAAGTCAACCCGATCTGAATTACTCACCCTAAATTTTGTTGTTTCCTTCAATGACTCTCTATTCCGTCGAGCCATCTGGACTGTTCCAATAGTAACCGCGTCCTTTGGATTCTTTGGGCTACCCATGTTCACCCATACGGTTCTTGCTCCAAGAATGTTAGTGGCCCAGGATGGTTGTATTGCTTGAAAGTGGTTCACACGATTGTAATAGGCGGAGATGGACCGCAACTTCTCAATATCATTTGATAACACAATAAAACAGTTCCACTTTTCGAACTCCCTTTGTGTCGCCTCGTCAATCCCCCTATCTTCCTCCATCATCATCTTGCTTACAGAAATGCTATGCTGACCGTTGATGATGTAGAACAAGCCATGTTGAACATCCTCCCACTTTGTTGGCTTCTTCGTGGGACCAACTAGCATCACGCAGAGGGTTGTTTGGTGCTCTTGTCTGGGATGTTGACAAGCCAGTTCATCATGGACTCCACCAAATGGGTCTCTAAGACTCGGATGTTGAATTTAGTGGGCAGGGTTGTTCTATCGAATGTGTTTTCGGGTTTGGGTGTCGAGTTGTTCGTCTGATGTGGCATGTCGTATAAGACGAGTGTCGCATATACGAGACAAATTTGACGAGCGCGAAATTAGGGTTTAGGATTTTCGGGCAAGGCAGCCAAAATTTTTATCTTATGTGGCGGGTTATCAACAGTGACGTGGAAAGCTTTGACCACATCACCATAGGCGACTGCGGGTGGGGCACATGCGGGTAAGGTGGGGCGACCGCGGGTACCAGAATGAGGGCGACTACGGGTCCTAAATCCACGGCGACCGCGGGTCCCAAAATGAGGGTGACTGCAGGTCCAAAATCCAGGGCGACTACGGGTCCAACTCAGGGCGACTGCGGGTCCAACTCAGGGCAACTGCGAGTCCAACTCAGGGCGACTACGGGTCCAACTTAGGGCGACTGAGGGTGTAAAGGCGACTGCGGGTGTAAGGAAAAGGGCGATCTTGGCTTTATCCCATACGCAAGGAATTTCTTTTGTTCTGTGGATGATAAGAACTTCTAATATACGACATAAATGCAATTGTCCATCTTTGAAAATTGGGTCCCAATTCCCAAAAGAGAGATCTTACTAAGTCCTCATACCGGAAATGAGTATTTTTGTGAGGGGAAAGGCAAGTACATCACATCACAGAGTTCCATTGGAGATGATTTTCATACTCACTAGTCCATCCGTTAAAGGTTAAGAGCAACCTCGTGTGTCGTTGCAATTGCAAACATGGATATAACAACCATTTCAATCTTGCTCACGATTTAGGATCCTTTAGTTTCCATGTGCCATTGCATTCTCCTAAGCCTTAAATTAAGTATTTCACATTCTGTGGTCATTCACTCATTCATAGGAGCCTCCGAGTTCTACATGTTTTTATTACATATGGTTGGGAATTTCTAATTCAAATTTTCTACTCCTATTGAAGTGTAGAAGCCAATATTGCAATTGGATATAATAATTACACCAAAAATAGATACAAAAACAAGAAAAAAGTAAGGATAATTAGTATTACTGTATTTATAAGTTGTACACACTAATAGAGTAGTGACCCAATCTTATAAATGAACTTCTACTTCAATTGTACTTCCATGAACTTTGTTAAGATCTCCACGTCTATACCTGTAGAAGTCCACACTAAAGACATTGAACAAAACTTTGTAATTCTAACACTATCATGCTTTCATACTAAAGTAGATACTACACAAAACTCATCTATAGGCTATTTGCCTATGAACTTAATCTAGAAAACTTCAACACACCAAAATTGTGCAAAAGCATTACATTACCACTTCACTACCTCTACATCTATATTTATAAAGTTACGGTGAAAATGTGTAATCACTAGGCACCTCATCAACGTCAAGGTCAGAATCATCATCCGACTCCTCCCCCCTATTATTATCATCACAATTATCATTCTCGTTGTCCTCCCTTCGTACTCGTTCATTTTGCACTTCATGTTCTACCTCTGAGTTCACGTTCCGCACTTCAGTATCCACGACACCATCGCCGCTAGTTTGCACCAATCATTTAGTCAACCTCAATGCATCTCTTGTTCCATCAAGGTTGGATGCAGGATGTCGTCCGCCTCTACTGGATTGCCCGATGTTTCGATTCGAATTGGCTTCACCCATGATGAATCTTTGGACAACATGGTTCTGTCATTTGGGATTTCTTTGTAGCCTCTCCTGCGTCTTCCTCAATCGCTTTTTCTGTCCTCTTGTGCCTTCACGCACGAGCAAGGATGATTCTCCAGGGCCAGAAATAGAAGAGGGTTGAGTGGGTTGCGGAGCTGAAGCATGGCCTTCATTATCAACTGTCCTAAGAGGACTATTATGCAAGGGCGGCCTAGTCACATGGGTTGGTATAGACCTAGTTGCCCTAGCATTGTTTGCGTTTCCTCCTCCACTTAAGGGCACCATACGATTCCAGTTCATAACAGCTTGCAAGGGCAAGTCTGAATCATATTCCACATTTTTTGTTCTTAAGGGGCTTCGTAATGGAGAAAGTGGAACGCTTGTAAGCACAACATCTTCGACGTGTGTTGGCGGTGTTGCTTACTCTTGCCTTTCATTTACCTCAGCAACTCGAGCGGCACTTCGTAGGTTCATTACCCTTGTAGAACCGTGATCTACGACATTTGGAGATCTTGCTTCCTTAGCTCTTATGGGCATTGGACTATGTATGCCTTCATTGGGGTTGTCGGGACTACTTGCTCGAGTTGGTGATGAATTTATTGGAGGAGGTACATTCCTATCCCTAGCAGAGACGTAGGGTTGCGGGGGCCTTCGCGGTGCACGTTGAATCTCCTCCTCCTCAGAGTAGTACGTATTATTCTCAGCTGTAAATGTATTTCCATAGTTGTGTCTCCGTGGAGGACTCTTTTCACTACGAATCAGTCCTATCCAAATATTTCCACGTAGACGCTCTTTTTCCAGCCTAATGTTCTCATTAGCTCGAGCCCTTCTAACTGGGTCGCCATCCCCTGATGATCTTGTACCTAATGGCTCCTCATTCTCTTCCGAGGTATTTCCATCCACAAGGTACTTTTCGTAGAACATTGCAGGATTGCATCCACGTTTCTCACGTTCAAGTTTATTGTTGGTGTAGATATACACCAATGCTTCCACCTTGGATGTGGTTAGGCGATTTCGCACTTTATTGTGCACAAACAAATACATGCTCCAATTCCTTTCACATGATGATGCTAAGCACGTCAAAGATAGAACTCTCATTGCAATTTTTGGCAGAACATTAGCACCCACAAGATTCCACCATTGATGAGGCATTACTTTACATTGTGTAATATCAGGAGCCTCTTCTAAAGGGTCAAAAGGACCTGTCTTCTCTTCGAACTGCGTGAGCTCCTGCAATGCCTCCATGTATGATAATCCCAATGACTCCTTCATTTTTCGAAGCACCCGATTTAAGGCTCTTTTGGCCACACCGTTGTTATGAAGGGTTCCTACTTCAATCAAGAAAGGATTTAAGAGTGTCCCTGCATAGTGTAGGTCTGTGAGCATCAATTTCCAACGAGCCTCAAATTGCATCTCAAACTTCGTTGCAGTTTCATCATTCAGAAAAAAAGGTTCGTTTCTCAAGCTCCACACGTGCTCTTGAAGAGTCTTCATAACCAACCAAGCCTTAGGCATTGCCGGGGCTTTCCCATCAAACACTCGGAGAGCAATAATGATGGGCTCCACCATATGCAAAAAATTCTCACACTCCACCCAAAAAGATTCCGCATGAATGTCATTCCGCGCTATAGTGGCTTGCACTTTCAATATATCTCCATTTTGGTGACGTTCCAAACTAGCCTCAAATTGCACATATGTCTCAACCATTATCACTCGCATCAATGCTGACTTGCACTCCACCACACGTGATATCATGAGGAAGTTCACTGCAAAGCGTGTTTGAGAAGGCATTCGCAATGCCTTGTCCGGGGAGTACTTTTGGAAGAGAGCCAATGTGGAATGGTACCTCTTGATGTACTTTACTATCTGCGTACAACGTCGTACTATTCTCGTCACCTTGACATCTTTTGCCTAGTCTTCCAAAAGCAAGTCCAAAATGTGTGCTGCGCATCCTTGGGTATGCATGTGAGGATATTTCTCTTGTAAGGCCTTCAAAGTCCTCGTCATGACAACGGCATTGTTTGTATATAGTTGGACAATGTTTTTGGGGCCAACCTCTTCTATGTATTGCGCCATCATATTGGTTGTATACACAATGTCCTTCTTCTCCCCCGTGGTGTCCACCGATCCAAGAAACACATCCCCCGCAGGACACACGAGCATTAAATTTAAAAATAGACAGCTATTAGTATCAAACCAACCATCCGAACAAATAGTCGCTCCATAAACTTCGATAGAGTGCTTTGTCCGCTCAGTGACCATTTTAGAAACACTTTCTTTCTTTGGCTCTATCATTCTTGTACGCAAAGCATTGTATGAGGGCGGTTGGTATTGTAGTCCTGATGCCGCTGTCTCTTTCACTACTTTCACAAAGGCAGGATGGCGCGCAACATTGAACGCGATGCTAGCCTCATAAAAAAAGGAAGCCCACATGGTATCTAACTTTGCTCTCGTGCTACTTTGTAATGCCTCATCCATGCTAGTTTGCCTAGAAATGGAAGGGTTATTCCTCCTTCTCAAAATTGTTTGAGGAGTGGAATCTCCTGAATCTGTAATAGGGAGCATTGGTTCATTCGTAGCACTAGGCTCCTCTGACCTCTCCCTATCCCCCTCCAACATAGGCTCAACCACAGTCTCGTCTACAACATCAAATTCTGGAACCTCCTCATGCATTTGTTCAAAGCTCATTTCTTTTGGAACAACCCCACCATAAGTCCTAAACTTTTGCAATACTGCCCATGGGATTTTCTTACATCGCTTCGATGCAGTCCTGCCGCCAAATCCAAAGTGACAAAATGCCCGCTTTCGTACAAATACGGAGGTCCACCCACAGAAAACACATGTTCATGTGTTTCCCGCAAATTGACAGTCAATGTCTACAACCAACCAAGGGTCCCACTCCTTCGTGGCTCTCCTTGTATCGTTAATGGTAGTCCTCCTCCCCTCACCCCGACTAGCCATATTGTTCCTCGCCTATGAGTCCTTCAAACAATATTATCATATGAATCAAAGCCTTGATTTAGAAAAAAGAATGGCAAAGCCACTTGCTTTGAACGGTCTTTTAAACCACACAAACCAAGTCGTTGCCCTCCAAAGAACCAAACATCCGTAAGAAGCCTCTTTCAAAGATTCAAGGCAAGAGTTCATCCCCGAAGCAAGGTGAAAACCACAGTCCGGGCCTTCAACTTTATACTGCCGTCCTACTAGCACCGCAAGTCGCCCCCTGAGAGCCAGAATGGGTGCAGGAAACGGGCGACATCGTAACAGGCGCACTCGCCCCGTGGGTGACTACGGGTTGACGGTTTGCACTAGGAGCGCGCATGCAGATCAAAGGGCGACTGCGGGTCCAAGGGGGGCGACTGTGGGTCGAAAAAGAGGCGACTACGGGTAAGGGGGGCGAGTGCGGGTGGAAGGGGGGGCGACTGCAGGTAGAAAGAGGCGACTGCGGGTCTAGTGGGGGTCACTACGGGTCCAGAGGGGGGGCGATTGCGGGTCTAGGGGGGGCGACTGCGGGTCCAGGAGGTGCAATTGTGGGTCCAGGGGGGGCAACTACGGGTAGAAGGGGGCGACTGCGGGTCTCAAGAGGCGACTTCCGGTACTTGAAGGGCGACCACGCTTACGCTTTAGGACCCAATGCCATTTTTGTTATCCCGTTAGCGTTCCATCGCTGAGTTTCTAGATGAAAGTCATCCTAGTTTAGATAGAGATTTTATTAAACCCTAAACACTATCCAAGGGTTTGATGTGGTATTTATAGATACTTCAAAAAAAGATTTTCGGGAGTATGGTCAGACTTAAAGAATGCAATTTTTTTTTTAAACAACCACATGAAGGGAAACTCATTTCAAATCCATTCCAACAAACTTAATAAAAAATAAATAGAATTAGCTTGTACTCAAATGTGGAAAAAATTAAGAACTTTCTCTTTCAAATTAAAAAGAAAAATCAGGGACAACATTGGTTGATCAAACCATATACATGGAATCCACAACTCAAAATGTATAACTTCCATTTCTCTATCAATTCCAAAAGTATTCTTTTGAGTACCTTTTTAGGATGTTTTTTCCCAAATTATAAATCTCAAGAAGAATCCATACATTCACGAGGTGAAGGGCATGGGAATGTTGTCATTTACAATATGTTCAAACTATATGTTAAAATACTGAAAAATGCAACCATATAAACTTATATTGAAACTCTCATGGATGATGCAGCTTAAATTTATTGAGGGTTCTTTGTGTAGACTCAAAGTTACTAGAATTCTTTTCTTTTTTAAAACCCTACACAAATTTAACAAGAAATTAACATTCACATAACTTGAAATCATCAAAATTTGTCAAAAATTCAAATGTTTGGATCCAAATGCAATCACATTTTCATACACAAAAAATAAAAATAAACATTCTTGTATTTCAACAAAAATAAGGACAAAGCCTTTTTCTTCATATATCTTGGAAGAAGTACATAGTCATAAAAAAAACAAGAGCCACCTAATTTATACTCCATCCATTTCCCCTTGTTCTTCCCTTTTCTTCTTTTCCAATTCTATTTGGGCTCTTGCCACTCTCTCTTCCCTCTTCAAAAGAGTCAGGTCATGGTTCCACATCTTATTTTGGATCCACCACTTCTTGAACAATGACATGAACCTGATGTGTGCCTTCGGCCACGACATCTTTTCCTCCAACTTCTGTTCCAATCTTTTCACAGATGCTAACTTCATCTTCAACTTCTCTATTTCCGTAGTGGATGACAAATCTTCAACATCCACAGACAATGAATCCGATTGCAACGACCGGTCAATAGGATCTGCATCCTTCATCTCCTTCAAGCGGTTCAATATCGATCTTGCCTTTTCCACACCTCCTTTTTCAATGGCAAGGTTGTTTTCTTGCATCCTACATTTTCCCATTATTGTTTGAAGTCGTTCATCCATAACAGGATTGACATTTGAACTAGAACCTCCATCTTCTCCCTTATTGAACTTGAAGTAAAATTGTTCCAGTTGTTCCATTTCTCTTTGTTGGGCTGCCAAACGAGTTTGTCCAGCTTGAATTAGTTCTTTGAAGGTGCCCACATCCTCAACCTGAATCTCTTGTGCGCTTCGCTTCTCGATGATCTCACACTCCCTTTCTTTTTCTTCAAGATCCTTTAAAAGCATCTCCAACTCCACTTTATAGGATTCTTTCGTCCGCCGTTTATTGTCTTCTCCAAGTACACCTTGATGTTCTTGTTCCATTTCACGCAATCCTTCCATGGAAGGCAAATTCATCAAGGTCAAAGGAATCTCTTCTTCGGCTTCACTCTCCCCATCCAACCTATCTTCATTAATTTCTTGCAAGCGAGCTTGCACGTAATGGAACACTTCGTCATCTTCGGGACGACGGACCCCTATCGGTTCCACAGACATAAAAGGTTCTCCATTCGTTGGTGTGGTCCGTTGCATATTGCCTTCTTCTGATACCACCAATGCTAAGTTTTCTTCCATTGATGTATCTTCCACCCTATCCCTAGGTTCAAGCAATGGCTCTTCATCGAAGTCCAATTCTCTAGTTGACGTTGACCAAACATAATCCTCATCTGCCACTCCTTCTATAATGTTCTTTTGGGGCCCTAGCCCATCCCGAGGATTATTTGAAGGACCCGCTCTTGGAATGTCTTTTGTATCTGAAAGCGTGACATTCTTGGATGTCTTGAAGGCCATCCAATCTACCGTTTTCCCCAATTGTAACTCTGCATATACCATTTGGCATATGCCCATTGAGACTTCGCTCCGTGGAATTTTTCGCTTTTACGTACAATGCTTGGTACACTTCAATACATCTCTCGACAAATGCATCATCCTTGCAGTAATGAAGATTTGCTTGGTTTTGCTTCACATGGTGAATGTGTCGATGGTAAAGGAAGAGCTTGTCGATATGGCACCAATCCACAAATAACTTGCAAGTCGTCAAGGTCCAATTGGAATTTACATGACGCCATCCCCGATATGCCTTAGCCGCTGGGTCAAGAAGGGCGCGTCGTTGCTTGCTATGGCGATCTCCTTTCTTCTTCATCATCTTGTCGTGTCACTCTAGCGTAAAGAGAACTAGACCTTTGTTGATAATATAACTGAAGAAATGAATTCGTAAACGTGGAAGCCACAACACATGTAGATGCCCAAACTTCCAACCCACGAACCGGCAGTCAAACGCTTCAAGGCGGATGAAAGGCGCGGTGCGACGAAGGAAGTGACGACTTGGGAATCCAGTATCCCCTTAAATACCCAAAGTCGCCTAGGGCGCGTGCGGGAAGAGGGCGTGTGCAGGTCTTGGGCGACCGCGGGTCTGGGTCCCACTATTTAGTAACTGCCATTTAGGAAAAATTAGAGTTTTTGGAAGGAGACCTCGGGTGCAGGGTGACCGCGGGTATAGGGGGGCGGTTGCATATGGCGACCACAGGTCTTTTCCTAGGCAACCTCGGGTAATGGCGCGACCACGAGTACAGGGGGCGGCTGCATATAGGGCGACCACAGGTCATTTCCTGGGCGACCGCGGGTACAAGCGCGGTTGCATATAGGGCAACCACAGGTCATTTCCTGTGCGACCATGGGTAATTGGGCGACCGCGGGTACAGGGGGCGGCTACATATAGGGCGACCATAGGTCATTTCTTGGGCGACCGCGGGTAATGGGGCGACCGCAGGTCTCAGATTCCAAAAGGTCTTCTCGAGTTCATGACGATGGGAGCAACTGCGTATGGGGCGACCTCAAGTTAGGGGCGACCTCGGGTCAGGGGCGTCCACGGGTCAGGGGCGCCAAAAAACATGAGTTTAAGTTTCCGCCCTAACAAATTGGAGGGAAGGTGTTCAAACTTTTCAAGTACCGCTCCCCCCTTTTCTGAGGATTAACTCCAGAAAATTCTAAGAATGAGGCATTCAAGACAAAGTGATCAAAAGTTAATTAAGTAATAAAGAAAGAGAATTGGTTGACGAAGTGGAGAGTTGGAAAAGCCCTTCTTCCTAACATTTTGTTTCTTCTTCATCCATCCATGTGGTCATGTAAAATTCAACGTAACCATTTCCTACTTTCATTTTTAGAGGGAGTACATTAAAAGGAGACCTTTCCTTGTGGGGGGAAACGATATACAAATAAAATACTGAAACTGTGGGATGCATGAAGAGAAATCTTTTTATCTACATCAAAAGTGGTTTTAAAAAATGGAGACTTGGGAAAGCTCTTCTCCTTGACATTTTCTTTTTCCGCATGCTCATGTAAAATTCAACATGACCATTTCCTATTTTAATTTTTAGAGGGAGTACATTTGGAGGAGACATTCCCTTTGGGGGGAAACGATGTACAAAAAAAATACTAACACCATGAGATGCATGAAGAAAAAATCTTTTGATCTCCATAAGAAATGGTTTTTAAAAATGGAGACTTGGGGAAGCCCTTCTCCTCGTCATTTCATTTTCCATCTTCAAACATAGGAATTTGAATAGGGTCCTCCTCTTGATACATCAAGGGGATTTAAAACACATTTGAAGGGGTCAATGAATATTGAATTCATTGAAGATTAAAAAGTTTGGAAATGACACCTTCAATGGTTTATATCTTACAAGTGCAAGGTTTAGGAGTTCAAACTTTTTTATGACATATAATGAAAAGCAAATCACATATGTTTATCATTTTATCCACCCTAAAAAATAGAAGTACATTACTTTTGGGGTGGCATACATGGAGAAGGTCCATGGTTTTTCTATAGGGTTTAGGGTATAGGGTTTGGAAAACCCTCTTCAATTTTTCTAATTAGTCTTACTATAATTCTGTATTTATAGACTGATTTTGTAGTATGAACTAGTTACCAATATTGAAAGACAGGTCAGTTGTAGTCAATGAAGCACACAATTAAGTCTGACTTCATTAGGGTTGGAGATGGCTCACATCTTTTGCTTCGGTGGTTTCTGGACTGGCATGACTTTAAGATAGAGGTGATTGCTGGGGGGGGGGGCGACTTCAGGTCCTGGGCGACTGCGGGTGGGCGCTTGGTCTTCTCGCTTGCTGTTGTTGAGCCCAATTTGGTGGAATGGGGCGACTACGGGTGGGGGTTGGATTTCTGGCTTGTTGTTGTTGAGCCCAATTTGGGGGAATGGGGTGCGACTACGGGTGGGGGGTGAGTTCAGGTCTTGGGCGACCGCGGGTGGGGGCGACTTCAGGTCCTGGTGGTTTCGAGGCCAATTTGGTGGATTGGAGGCGACTGCGGGTGGGGGGCGATTTCAGGTCCTGGGCGACCGCGGGTTGGGGCGGCTTCAGGTCCTGGTGGTTGTGGAGGGCAGTCTGGTGGAATGGGGTGCGACTGCGGGTGGGGGGCGAGTTCAGGTCCTAGGCGACCGTGGGTGGGGGTAACTTTAGGTCCTGGTGGTTTCGAGCCCAATTTGGTGGATGGAGGGGTGACCGCGGCTTGGGGGCGACTTTAGGTCCTGGGCGATCGCGGGTGCGAACGCGGTCTTCTGTTTTGGTGGTTTCCAGCCTAATTTGGTGGAGAGGGGGGGCGACCGTGGGTGGGGGGCAACTTCAGGTCCTGGGCGACCGCGGGTGGGGGCGTAGGCTTCTGTTTTGTTGGTTTTGGAGCCTAATTTGGTGGATTGGGGGGGCGACCGCGGGTGGGGGGCGACTTTAGGTCCTGTTGGTTTCGAGCCCAATTTTGTGGATTGGGGGGCGACCGCGGGTGGGGGCGTGCCTTCCAATCCAAAGAAGTTTTAATAAGTATAACGAGTTCAACTTTTAACATCCAAGAACAAGTCACTTCATTAGGACCTTGGGGTCTTCAAGGCATCTTCAAGTGATGCATGGAAGGTTTTGGCTTCCTGGAAGTCATTGTTCTTGTGGAGGTCTCGGGTTCGATCCCCAATGAGATCAATTTGGTTTGGTTCTTGTAGCCAACCGACAAAAAAAGAAAAAAAAAGACATCAAGCTAATTCCTTGTGGTATGTGGGAGGGAAGGTGATTTGATTCACAAGGTCTAGGGGATGGTCCATGAGAGTTATAAGAAATCAGTATTGAATTTCGGACGGAAATGTATGTGGTGCAACCTTGCACCTCATACATTTCCGTACGAAATTCAATACTGACTGTCTCAACCCTCATAGTACATCTCCGAAATCTTGGGAATCAAATGATGTTTCCTGCTCACCTATCGGAGTGACCAAACTTGACGTTTTATCTCTTTGGAGAGAGATTATTTTTTGTATACAAAAGTTGAAGTAAACCTTGGATAGCTTTTACAAGAACATATTGAATGTCCTCCATAGAATACTTAGCCAAGGAAATTGTACATTGTATAAGGATTTGCATGTGACGGTTCTTCATCTTTAAACGATGGGGTGGCTAATTTTGAGTCCAGAAATGATAGAAACTCTCTATATAGGATAGAAGAGCATCTCATCATCTTGTAAATTTTGTAGTGTAAGAAGGGGTGGTCCTCCTTGGAAAGTTTACTTCCAAAGACCGCATCTATAATTTGTAACTTAACAATTTACAACGTCTAAGAAGGATGATTTCGAAGGTGTCCCATTTGTCCATTTAGAAATTTCTTGTATTTTGTGGGTGACCAATTTTGAAGGATTGGCATTCAAAAAAAAGAAATGATAGCATTCAAACACCCTTGATGGTTTGAACAATGTCTTCATCAAGGACAACAATCTTTTGACTTGATGTGCATATGCTTCATTTATTGTTCATTTGAATGTGCTCTGCAACATGTATGTTTGCATTTATGACCTCTTCCACCCCAAAAGGGTTTAGGGTTGTGTAAAAAAGCCAAATTCATGTTCACTGTAGAGCAAACTTGAAGAAATTAGAAAAAGACTTTGGACACTTCTAAAGTAACCTCTATAATATCATTATGCAAAGGTAGAATGTAAGTATTTCAAGTTCCCCCTTTTTGTTTCAATAGAAGTCAATCATGTCCCGTACTTTTATATTTCTGATTCCCTTTTTCCGTTTTGGCCCATTCCTTTTTTTTCTTTGTGAACATTGTAGACATATATTTGGAACCATAACGAAACAAGTCAAAATCTAATTCCACATTCTAGACCATATCATAGTGGTCTTATGATTTTATTTGAAAGCAAGCGAAATAGAAGTGGGAAGTTGTAATGCCAATGTTTCTACCCCATATGAAGGTTTCTTTTAGCTATTATTTAGGATGGTCCATCCTTTTTGGACCCGCGGTCGCCCCCACACAAACGGTCGCCTCCATCCCCGAGGACCTCTGGCACCCGCAGTCGCCCCCTCCCGCGGTCGCCCCAACCCGCAATCGCCCCTCCCGCAGTCGCCTCTATACCCGTGGTCGCCCCATACCCGCGGTCGCCCGTTTCGCACGCGCCCCAAGGCGACCTCAAGTACTTAAGCGGTCGCGCAGACCCGCGGTCGCCATTCTTGGTCTTGCGCATTGGCTTTCATCCACCTTGAAGTGGCTAAATGCGTGCTCGTGGGCCAAGGTGATTTTAGAAGGGGAAGTTTTTGCCCATTTTTCTCTCCAAGTTCAAGTCAAGAACGCCTCGTTTTTCAAAAGAGGGCCATGTCTACTTCAAAGGAAGGAAGTAGTACAAGTCGGATATCGGCTTGGGACAAGGACCTTGATAATCTTGCAGCATTTGTTGTAGATATAACTACCAAGGAGGTAATTGGGGGTGCCGGACCATCCAAGACAAAGAAGTCCAAGACAACACACGATAAGGACCCTACCTATCCTCCAACACGATATACGACCTATGCGCACGAGGCTTGTCTCCAATGGTATGAGGAAAAAAGTGTACAATATTTGGAGAGGAAATACTTGAGAAATAAAGAGGCAGGCATCCAATCCTTGAAGGATGAGTTGGAGGAATTTATTACAAGGAAATGCAAGGAATCTTTGGACTATGCAGATGTGGATGAAGTGTATTTCAACCAATGGCAAACGTGGATTGGCAATTGCCTACAAACTGGTATATTCAACACCAAGAAGTTGATGCTTGAGTTGCGACCTATAGTGCCTGGATTTGGAGAAACGGATAGGGCCCAGGAGTTCCGTGAGAAGATGGATTGGTGGCAAATTGCAGCAAAAAGATTGTCAAGGTTTGAAGCTAGGGGTATGGGGTGGCAGACGGATGCATTGAAGGTTGCATTTACAAGAGATAGTGGTTCATGTATCATGTGGGTCTACTCAGAGGCCAAGGTGGTCCCACTTACTGGATTTGACCGTCAAGGAGGATATGCAAAGGTGCGCAAGGTACGCATTGAAGGGATGTCCACGATCCTAGCGCATGTACATTTCACGGGGAAATTGTCAAAGCAAAGGAACAAACGCGATGCGAGGGTGGAACGGTCAGTGGAGGCTTTGGTATGCCCGTTGAATCATCCGGCCATTATTAAATTCCTAGCTGTCCATGACCAAACAATGGAAGCATACACTTTGTGGTGGAATGGTGGTAATTTCAAAGAGTTGCTTCATTTGAATGAGAAGGTGGTGTCGCATGCGGAATGGCATGAAATCAAGTTGGTCAAGCAACTTATAGGCCAACAACAAAAAGAAATTAGCCTCTTTCGAAGACACAAGGCGAAGTTGGCATGGGCCCTGGTTTATGTGACAAGTCTCGTGCACAATGCTGGGGTGTTGCACAATGACTTGTCACCTGTGAACATATTGTTGCATTATCCCCCCTTCTCGGACGAAGAGATCAACATTGGGATTTGTGATTGGGGAATTGCAAGTCGTATTCAAGAAGGAGCTCCCTTGCATTTTGGATATGAAAAACAGGAAAAACTTGATGCTGAGAGGATGGGCCGTTGGTGGGCAGCTCCAGAGTTGTTCTATTTGTTTGGGCCAGAGGGTTCAAATACAAGTCTAGATGTGATGAAAGCGACCTACAAATATTCGGTGAAGTCCGACTCTTATTCCATTGGAAAGTTGACCCAACGCATGAACATAGAACACATGGTTGAATACGACAAGGACTTATTTAGAAATCATGAGTCATCAAGGTACTTTGCCATGAAGTTACGTGAACTAGTTGATGTTGATGTTAACAAAAGACCAACATGTGCGCAAGTGGTGGACCTCCTCATGGGTAAACCATGGTTCATGAAACCACCCGAATTCGTCTTTCGGGACTCTGTCCTCTCATAGGATTTGATGTAATAGTTTTCTAGCGGGAATAGTAACGTTGGCCACCTTATGAGCATCTCATTTTGGAAAAGCAATGCAAGTGTATAAACTATTTTTAATGTGAAGTGCATGTTTGGACCCAAAATATTGAGTATTGTACAGACACATCACCTACTTGCATGCATTTGGGTTTGAATATGAATTCTTTGCATGGTTCATTTGGGGGTAAGTCAATCTAATTGTTAAGGCAATCTAATTTCACTATTCAGTGAAGGTATGTGCCTTTGCGGTCGGGGGTTTGGGACCCGCGGTCGCCCAAGACCCGCACGCGCCCCCAGTCGCGGTTGCACCAGACCCGCGGTCGCCTAGACTCGCATGCGCCCCCAGTGTGCGTTCCCCTCACCCGCGGTCGCGCCAGACCCGTTGTCGCCCCACCGTACGCGCAGTCGCCCCCAGACCTGCAGTCGCCATCAGCCGCGGTCGCTGGCGGTGGTCCTGGACCCGCGGTCGCCTTCCCGACCCCCACGCGACCCCCCCTTGGACCCGCACGCGCCCCATCCAGAGCCGTGCTCGCCCTGAGGCGACTACGGGTACAAAATCAGACCCTAAACCCGCAGTCTTCCATCTTTCCCTTTTGCGCCTTGTCTTTTATCCACCTAGAAGTGGCTAATTGCAAGCTTGAGAGGGGAGGTGGGTGTTGTGAGGAGGATATTCTATGTCTCCTCATGTCACTTTCATCCATTGATTGTAAATCACACCGAATTGTTTGAAACTTGATTGTGATTGTAAATGTTCATGTTGATGTATTTGTAAATGTGAATTACCATGAGGTAATAGATTTAAGTTTGGACAACCACGGTTTTAGGCTTGGTATATTTGGCATAGTATCTGAGTAGAATTGATCGTATAGATTGAGCACTATGGAGAATGAGCCCCCACCATTGACGCCTGCCACAATCAAACGCCTTACACGAGAAGAGATGAAGCTCATCCGCGACAAGGGTCGGAAACGGTCCGGTAAAATTCACAGG
>OY987272.1:2100084-2132057 GCA_963920665.1 Straminergon stramineum
CCAAAATGAGATGCTCATAAGGTGGCCAACGTTACTATTCCCGCTAGAAAACTATTACATCAAATCCTATGAGAGGACAGAGTCCCGAAAGACGAATTCGGGTGGTTTCATGAACCATGGTTTACCCATGAGGAGGTCCACCACTTGCGCACATGTTGGTCTTTTGTTAACATCAACATCAACTAGTTCACTAACTTCATGGCAAAGTACCTTGATGACTCATGATTTCTAAATAAGTCCTTGTCGTATTCAACCATGTGTTCTATGTTCATGCGTTGGGTCAACTTTCCAATGGAATAAGAGTCGGACTTCACCGAATATTTGTAGGTCGCTTTCATCACATCTAGACTTGTATTTGAACCCTCTGGCCCAAACAAATAGAACAACTCTGGAGCTGCCCACCAACGGCCCATCCTCTCAGCATCAAGTTTTTCCTGTTTTTCATATCCAAAATGCAAGGGAGCTCCTTCTTGAATACGACTTGCAATTCCCCAATCACAAATCCCAATGTTGATCTCTTCGTCCGAGAAGGGGGGATAATGCAACAATATGTTCACAGGTGACAAGTCATTGTGCAACACCCCAGCATTGTGCACGAGACTTGTCACATAAACCAGGGCCCATGCCAACTTCGCCTTGTGTCTTCGAAAGAGGCTAATTTCTTTTTGTTGTTGGCCTATAAGTTGCTTGACCAACTTGATTTCATGCCATTCCGCATGCGACACCACCTTCTCATTCAAATGAAGCAACTCTTTGAAATTACCACCATTCCACCACAAAGTGTATGCTTCCATTGTTTGGTCATGGACAGCTAGGAATTTAATAATGGCCGGATGATTCAACGGGCATACCAAAGCCTCCACTGACCGTTCCACCCTCGCATCGCGTTTGTTCCTTTGCTTTGACAATTTCCCCGTGAAATGTACATGCGCTAGGATCGTGGACATCCCTTCAATGCGTACCTTGCGCACCTTTGCATATCCTCCTTGACGGTCAAATCCAGTAAGTGGGACCACCTTGGCCTCTGAGTAGACCCACATGATACATGAACCACTATCTCTTGTAAATGCAACCTTCAATGCATCCGTCTGCCACCCCATACCCCTAGCTTCAAACCTTGACAATCTTTTTGCTGCAATTTGCCACCAATCCATCTTCTCACGGAACTCCTGGGCCCTATCCGTTTCTCCAAATCCAGGCACTATAGGTCGCAACTCAAGCATCAACTTCTTGGTGTTGAATATACCAGTTTGTAGGCAATTGCCAATCCACGTTTGCCATTGGTTGAAATACACTTCATCCACATCTGCATAGTCCAAAGATTCCTTGCATTTCCTTGTAATAAATTCCTCCAACTCATCCTTCAAGGATTGGATGCCTGCCTCTTTATTTCTCAAGTATTTCCTCTCCAAATATTGTACACTTTTTTCCTCATACCATTGGAGACAAGCCTCGTGCGCATAGGTCGTATATCGTGTTGGAGGATAGGTAGGGTCCTTATCGTGTGTTGTCTTGGACTTCTTTGTCTTGGATGGTCCGGCACCCCCAATTACCTCCTTGGTAGTTATATCTACAACAAATGCTGCAAGATTATCAAGGTCCTTGTCCCAAGCCGATATCCGACTTGTACTACTTCCTTCCTTTGAAGTAGACATGGCCCTCTTTTGAAAAACGAGGCGTTCTTGACTTGAACTTGGAGAGAAAAATGGGCAAAAACTTCCCCTTCTAAAATCACCTTGGCCCACGAGCACGCATTTAGCCACTTCAAGGTGGATGAAAGCCAATGCGCAAGACCAAGAATGGCGACCGCGGGTTTGCGCGACCGCTTAAGTACCTGAGGTCGCCTTGGGGCGCGTGCGAAACGGGCGACCGCGGGTATGGGGCGACCACGGGTATAGAGGCGACTGCGGGAGGGGCGATTGCGGGTTGGGGCGACCGCGGGAGGGGGCGACTGCGGGTGCCAGAGGTCCTCGGGGATGGAGGCGACCGTTTGTGTGGGGGCGACCGCGGGTCCAAAAAGGATGGACCATCCTAAATAATAGCTAAAAGAAACCTTCATATGGGGTAGAAACATTGGCATTACAACTTCCCACTTCTATTTCGCTTGCTTTCAAATAAAATCATAAGACCACTATGATATGGTCTAGAATGTGGAATTAGATTTTGACTTGTTTCGTTATGGTTCCAAATATATGTCTACAATGTTCACAAAGAAAAAAAAGGAATGGGCCAAAACGGAAAAAGGGAATCAGAAATATAAAAGTACGGGACATGATTGACTTCTATTGAAACAAAAAGGGGGAACTTGAAATACTTACATTCTACCTTTGCATAATGATATTATAGAGGTTACTTTAGAAGTGTCCAAAGTCTTTTTCTAATTTCTTCAAGTTTGCTCTACAGTGAACATGAATTTGGCTTTTTTACACAACCCTAAACCCTTTTGGGGTGGAAGAGGTCATAAATGCAAACATACATGTTGCAGAGCACATTCAAATGAACAATAAATGAAGCATATGCACATCAAGTCAAAAGATTGTTGTCCTTGATGAAGACATTGTTCAAACCATCAAGGGTGTTTGAATGCTATCATTTCTTTTTTTTGAATGCCAATCCTTCAAAATTGGTCACCCACAAAATACAAGAAATTTCTAAATGGACAAATGGGACACCTTCGAAATCATCCTTCTTAGACGTTGTAAATTGTTAAGTTACAAATTATAGATGCGGTCTTTGGAAGTAAACTTTCCAAGGAGGACCACCCCTTCTTACACTACAAAATTTACAAGATGATGAGATGCTCTTCTATCCTATATAGAGAGTTTCTATCATTTCTGGACTCAAAATTAGCCACCCCATCGTTTAAAGATGAAGAACCGTCACATGCAAATCCTTATACAATGTACAATTTCCTTGGCTAAGTATTCTATGGAGGACATTCAATATGTTCTTGTAAAAGCTATCCAAGGTTTACTTCAACTTTTGTATACAAAAAATAATCTCTCTCCAAAGAGATAAAACGTCAAGTTTGGTCACTCCGATAGGTGAGCAGGAAACATCATTTGATTCCCAAGATTTCGGAGATGTACTATGAGGGTTGAGACAGTCAGTATTGAATTTCGTACGGAAATGTATGAGGTGCAAGGTTGCACCACATACATTTCCGTCCGAAATTCAATACTGATTTCTTATAACTCTCATGGACCATCCCCTAGACCTTGTGAATCAAATCACCTTCCCTCCCACATACCACAAGGAATTAGCTTGATGTCTTTTTTTTTCTTTTTTTGTCGGTTGGCTACAAGAACCAAACCAAATTGATCTCATTGGGGATCGAACCCGAGACCTCCACAAGAACAATGACTTCCAGGAAGCCAAAACCTTCCATGCATCACTTGAAGATGCCTTGAAGACCCCAAGGTCCTAATGAAGTGACTTGTTCTTGGATGTTAAAAGTTGAACTCGTTATACTTATTAAAACTTCTTTGGATTGGAAGGCACGCCCCCACCCGCGGTCGCCCCCCAATCCACAAAATTGGGCTCGAAACCAACAGGACCTAAAGTCGCCCCCCACCCGCGGTCGCCCCCCCAATCCACCAAATTAGGCTCCAAAACCAACAAAACAGAAGCCTACGCCCCCACCCGCGGTCGCCCAGGACCTGAAGTTGCCCCCCACCCACGGTCGCCCCCCCTCTCCACCAAATTAGGCTGGAAACCACCAAAACAGAAGACCGCGTTCGCACCCGCGATCGCCCAGGACCTAAAGTCGCCCCCAAGCCGCGGTCACCCCTCCATCCACCAAATTGGGCTCGAAACCACCAGGACCTAAAGTTACCCCCACCCACGGTCGCCTAGGACCTGAACTCGCCCCCCACCCGCAGTCGCACCCCATTCCACCAGACTGCCCTCCACAACCACCAGGACCTGAAGCCGCCCCAACCCGCGGTCGCCCAGGACCTGAAATCGCCCCCCACCCGCAGTCGCCTCCAATCCACCAAATTGGCCTCGAAACCACCAGGACCTGAAGTCGCCCCCACCCGCGGTCGCCCAAGACCTGAACTCACCCCCCACCCGTAGTCGCACCCCATTCCCCCAAATTGGGCTCAACAACAACAAGCCAGAAATCCAACCCCCACCCGTAGTCGCCCCATTCCACCAAATTGGGCTCAACAACAGCAAGCGAGAAGACCAAGCGCCCACCCGCAGTCGCCCAGGACCTGAAGTCGCCCCCCCCCCCAGCAATCACCTCTATCTTAAAGTCATGCCAGTCCAGAAACCACCGAAGCAAAAGATGTGAGCCATCTCCAACCCTAATGAAGTCAGACTTAATTGTGTGCTTCATTGACTACAACTGACCTGTCTTTCAATATTGGTAACTAGTTCATACTACAAAATCAGTCTATAAATACAGAATTATAGTAAGACTAATTAGAAAAATTGAAGAGGGTTTTCCAAACCCTATACCCTAAACCCTATAGAAAAACCATGGACCTTCTCCATGTATGCCACCCCAAAAGTAATGTACTTCTATTTTTTAGGGTGGATAAAATGATAAACATATGTGATTTGCTTTTCATTATATGTCATAAAAAAGTTTGAACTCCTAAACCTTGCACTTGTAAGATATAAACCATTGAAGGTGTCATTTCCAAACTTTTTAATCTTCAATGAATTCAATATTCATTGACCCCTTCAAATGTGTTTTAAATCCCCTTGATGTATCAAGAGGAGGACCCTATTCAAATTCCTATGTTTGAAGATGGAAAATGAAATGACGAGGAGAAGGGCTTCCCCAAGTCTCCATTTTTAAAAACCATTTCTTATGGAGATCAAAAGATTTTTTCTTCATGCATCTCATGGTGTTAGTATTTTTTTTGTACATCGTTTCCCCCCAAAGGGAATGTCTCCTCCAAATGTACTCCCTCTAAAAATTAAAATAGGAAATGGTCATGTTGAATTTTACATGAGCATGCGGAAAAAGAAAATGTCAAGGAGAAGAGCTTTCCCAAGTCTCCATTTTTTAAAACCACTTTTGATGTAGATAAAAAGATTTCTCTTCATGCATCCCACAGTTTCAGTATTTTATTTGTATATCGTTTCCCCCCACAAGGAAAGGTCTCCTTTTAATGTACTCCCTCTAAAAATGAAAGTAGGAAATGGTTACGTTGAATTTTACATGACCACATGGATGGATGAAGAAGAAACAAAATGTTAGGAAGAAGGGCTTTTCCAACTCTCCACTTCGTCAACCAATTCTCTTTCTTTATTACTTAATTAACTTTTGATCACTTTGTCTTGAATGCCTCATTCTTAGAATTTTCTGGAGTTAATCCTCAGAAAAGGGGGGAGCGGTACTTGAAAAGTTTGAACACCTTCCCTCCAATTTGTTAGGGCGGAAACTTAAACTCATGTTTTTTGGCGCCCCTGACCCGTGGACGCCCCTGACCCGAGGTCGCCCCTAACTTGAGGTCGCCCCATACGCAGTTGCTCCCATCGTCATGAACTCGAGAAGACCTTTTGGAATCTGAGACCTGCGGTCGCCCCATTACCCGCGGTCGCCCAAGAAATGACCTATGGTCGCCCTATATGTAGCCGCCCCCTGTACCCGCGGTCGCCCAATTACCCATGGTCGCACAGGAAATGACCTGTGGTTGCCCTATATGCAACCGCGCTTGTACCCGCGGTCGCCCAGGAAATGACCTGTGGTCGCCCTATATGCAGCCGCCCCCTGTACTCGTGGTCGCGCCATTACCCGAGGTTGCCTAGGAAAAGACCTGTGGTCGCCATATGCAACCGCCCCCCTATACCCGCGGTCACCCTGCACCCGAGGTCTCCTTCCAAAAACTCTAATTTTTCCTAAATGGCAGTTACTAAATAGTGGGACCCAGACCCGCGGTCGCCCAAGACCTGCACACGCCCTCTTCCCGCACGCGCCCTAGGCGACTTTGGGTATTTAAGGGGATACTGGATTCCCAAGTCGTCACTTCCTTCGTCGCACCGCGCCTTTCATCCGCCTTGAAGCGTTTGACTGCCGGTTCGTGGGTTGGAAGTTTGGGCATCTACATGTGTTGTGGCTTCCACGTTTACGAATTCATTTCTTCAGTTATATTATCAACAAAGGTCTAGTTCTCTTTACGCTAGAGTGACACGACAAGATGATGAAGAAGAAAGGAGATCGCCATAGCAAGCAACGACGCGCCCTTCTTGACCCAGCGGCTAAGGCATATCGGGGATGGCGTCATGTAAATTCCAATTGGACCTTGACGACTTGCAAGTTATTTGTGGATTGGTGCCATATCGACAAGCTCTTCCTTTACCATCGACACATTCACCATGTGAAGCAAAACCAAGCAAATCTTCATTACTGCAAGGATGATGCATTTGTCGAGAGATGTATTGAAGTGTACCAAGCATTGTACGTAAAAGCGAAAAATTCCACGGAGCGAAGTCTCAATGGGCATATGCCAAATGGTATATGCAGAGTTACAATTGGGGAAAACGGTAGATTGGATGGCCTTCAAGACATCCAAGAATGTCACGCTTTCAGATACAAAAGACATTCCAAGAGCGGGTCCTTCAAATAATCCTCGGGATGGGCTAGGGCCCCAAAAGAACATTATAGAAGGAGTGGCAGATGAGGATTATGTTTGGTCAACGTCAACTAGAGAATTGGACTTCGATGAAGAGCCATTGCTTGAACCTAGGGATAGGGTGGAAGATACATCAATGGAAGAAAACTTAGCATTGGTGGTATCAGAAGAAGGCAATATGCAACGGACCACACCAACGAATGGAGAACCTTTTATGTCTGTGGAACCGATAGGGGTCCGTCGTCCCGAAGATGACGAAGTGTTCCATTACGTGCAAGCTCGCTTGCAAGAAATTAATGAAGATAGGTTGGATGGGGAGAGTGAAGCCGAAGAAGAGATTCCTTTGACCTTGATGAATTTGCCTTCCATGGAAGGATTGCGTGAAATGGAACAAGAACATCAAGGTGTACTTGGAGAAGACAATAAACGGCGGACGAAAGAATCCTATAAAGTGGAGTTGGAGATGCTTTTAAAGGATCTTGAAGAAAAAGAAAGGGAGTGTGAGATCATCGAGAAGCGAAGCGCACAAGAGATTCAGGTTGAGGATGTGGGCACCTTCAAAGAACTAATTCAAGCTGGACAAACTCGTTTGGCAGCCCAACAAAGAGAAATGGAACAACTGGAACAATTTTACTTCAAGTTCAATAAGGGAGAAGATGGAGGTTCTAGTTCAAATGTCAATCCTGTTATGGATGAACGACTTCAAACAATAATGGGAAAATGTAGGATGCAAGAAAACAACCTTGCCATTGAAAAAGGAGGTGTGGAAAAGGCAAGATCGATATTGAACCGCTTGAAGGAGATGAAGGATGCAGATCCTATTGACCGGTCGTTGCAATCGGATTCATTGTCTGTGGATGTTGAAGATTTGTCATCCACTACGGAAATAGAGAAGTTGAAGATGAAGTTAGCATCTGTGAAAAGATTGGAACAGAAGTTGGAGGAAAAGATGTCGTGGCCGAAGGCACACATCAGGTTCATGTCATTGTTCAAGAAGTGGTGGATCCAAAATAAGATGTGGAACCATGACCTGACTCTTTTGAAGAGGGAAGAGAGAGTGGCAAGAGCCCAAATAGAATTGGAAAAGAAGAAAAGGGAAGAACAAGGGGAAATGGATGGAGTATAAATTAGGTGGCTCTTGTTTTTTTTATGACTATGTACTTCTTCCAAGATATATGAAGAAAAAGGCTTTGTCCTTATTTTTGTTGAAATACAAGAATGTTTATTTTTATTTTTTGTGTATGAAAATGTGATTGCATTTGGATCCAAACATTTGAATTTTTGACAAATTTTGATGATTTCAAGTTATGTGAATGTTAATTTCTTGTTAAATTTGTGTAGGGTTTTAAAAAAGAAAAGAATTCTAGTAACTTTGAGTCTACACAAAGAACCCTCAATAAATTTAAGCTGCATCATCCATGAGAGTTTCAATATAAGTTTATATGGTTGCATTTTTCAGTATTTTAACATATAGTTTGAACATATTGTAAATGACAACATTCCCATGCCCTTCACCTCGTGAATGTATGGATTCTTCTTGAGATTTATAATTTGGGAAAAAACATCCTAAAAAGGTACTCAAAAGAATACTTTTGGAATTGATAGAGAAATGGAAGTTATACATTTTGAGTTGTGGATTCCATGTATATGGTTTGATCAACCAATGTTGTCCCTGATTTTTCTTTTTAATTTGAAAGAGAAAGTTCTTAATTTTTTCCACATTTGAGTACAAGCTAATTCTATTTATTTTTTATTAAGTTTGTTGGAATGGATTTGAAATGAGTTTCCCTTCATGTGGTTGTTTAAAAAAAAAATTGCATTCTTTAAGTCTGACCATACTCCCGAAAATCTTTTTTTGAAGTATCTATAAATACCACATCAAACCCTTGGATAGTGTTTAGGGTTTAATAAAATCTCTATCTAAACTAGGATGACTTTCATCTAGAAACTCAGCGATGGAACGCTAACGGGATAACAAAAATGGCATTGGGTCCTAAAGCGTAAGCGTGGTCGCCCTTCAAGTACCGGAAGTCGCCTCTTGAGACCCGCAGTCGCCCCCTTCTACCCGTAGTTGCCCCCCCTGGACCCACAATTGCACCTCCTGGACCCGCAGTCGCCCCCCCTAGACCCGCAATCGCCCCCCCTCTGGACCCGTAGTGACCCCCACTAGACCCGCAGTCGCCTCTTTCTACCTGCAGTCGCCCCCCCTTCCACCCGCACTCGCCCCCCTTACCCGTAGTCGCCTCTTTTTCGACCCACAGTCGCCCCCCTTGGACCCGCAGTCGCCCTTTGATCTGCATGCGCGCTCCTAGTGCAAACCGTCAACCCGTAGTCACCCACGGGGCGAGTGCGCCTGTTACGATGTCGCCCGTTTCCTGCACCCATTCTGGCTCTCAGGGGGCGACTTGCGGTGCTAGTAGGACGGCAGTATAAAGTTGAAGGCCCGGACTGTGGTTTTCACCTTGCTTCGGGGATGAACTCTTGCCTTGAATCTTTGAAAGAGGCTTCTTACGGATGTTTGGTTCTTTGGAGGGCAACGACTTGGTTTGTGTGGTTTAAAAGACCGTTCAAAGCAAGTGGCTTTGCCATTCTTTTTTCTAAATCAAGGCTTTGATTCATATGATAATATTGTTTGAAGGACTCATAGGCGAGGAACAATATGGCTAGTCGGGGTGAGGGGAGGAGGACTACCATTAACGATACAAGGAGAGCCACGAAGGAGTGGGACCCTTGGTTGGTTGTAGACATTGACTGTCAATTTGCGGGAAACACATGAACATGTGTTTTCTGTGGGTGGACCTCCGTATTTGTACGAAAGCGGGCATTTTGTCACTTTGGATTTGGCGGCAGGACTGCATCGAAGCGATGTAAGAAAATCCCATGGGCAGTATTGCAAAAGTTTAGGACTTATGGTGGGGTTGTTCCAAAAGAAATGAGCTTTGAACAAATGCATGAGGAGGTTCCAGAATTTGATGTTGTAGACGAGACTGTGGTTGAGCCTATGTTGGAGGGGGATAGGGAGAGGTCAGAGGAGCCTAGTGCTACGAATGAACCAATGCTCCCTATTACAGATTCAGGAGATTCCACTCCTCAAACAATTTTGAGAAGGAGGAATAACCCTTCCATTTCTAGGCAAACTAGCATGGATGAGGCATTACAAAGTAGCACGAGAGCAAAGTTAGATACCATGTGGGCTTCCTTTTTTTATGAGGCTAGCATCGCGTTCAATGTTGCGCGCCATCCTGCCTTTGTGAAAGTAGTGAAAGAGACAGCGGCATCAGGACTACAATACCAACCGCCCTCATACAATGCTTTGCGTACAAGAATGATAGAGCCAAAGAAAGAAAGTGTTTCTAAAATGGTCATTGAGCGGACAAAGCACTCTATCGAAGTTTATGGAGCGACTATCTGTTCGGATGGTTGGTCTGATACTAATAGCCGTCCATTACTAAATTTAATGCTTGTGTGTCTTGCGCAGGGTTGATGAATCCGAACGTCCACCCCAAATTCACGTCCATCATCCGGACGTCCGGACGCACGGACTCCAGCGGACGTAGTGTCCCTAGCGCCGTCCGCAAGCGGATAGTGCGGTCACGGCGGACGGTGGAGGGCGGACGGGCAGGGCGAACGATGGAGGGCGGACAAGCGGGGCAGACGGTGGAGGGTGGACGGGCAGGGCGGACGGTGAAGGGTGGACGGGCGGATGGGCAATCAGCTGGGCGGACGCTCACTATGTAGTACCAACAACTTTTAGTTCAAATTTCCAAATTCGTTTTTTACAATTTTGGGGCGCGTAATATAGTGTTGGAAAGGTCTTGGAAATACCTTTCCAATGGTATATCACATGCCTTGAAACACCAAAATCTCCAACCGGAAATGCCAAGAGAAGTTTGGTGCTTCAAAAAGTGAGCGTCCGCCTTGGTGTTTGGCTGTCCGCCCCCCCCCGTCCGCTTGGCGGACGGGCAGACGGGCAATCAGTTGGGCGGACACTCACTATGTAGTCACAGCAACTTTTAGTTCGAATTTCCAAATTGGTTTTTTAAAATTTTGGGGCGCATAATATACCGTTGGAAAGTTCTTGGAAATACCTTTCCAATGGTATATCACATGCCTTGAAACACCAAAATCTCCAACCGGAAATGCCAAGAGAAGTTTGGTGCCTCAAAAAGTGAGCGTCCGCCTTGGTGTTTGGCCGTCCGCCCTCCCGTCCGCCACAAGCCTTTCTGTCCGCCATTGCCGACCGCCCCGCCCTTCTGAGCTAACATCATGCCATCCGCCTCCTTATCTAACCTACTTGACCTCTGTCCGTCGGCAGTTCTATTACATTTAATTCTGAAAAGTGTAGAACTGCAGCTTAATTTCCAAAAAAAGACTCTTTAATACGACAAGTATCCAATGCAATATTAGTGTAAGAAAAGAATAATTCCAGGTTTTCCTCCCCACATTTAAACATGCTTTCCAAACCCTATACCCTACAAAAAAAATCTAAATTGTAGATCCCTCAATTGTACATATTAACTTATAACGTTGTAGGAGTTTTCAAAAGTAGTGGTGTGATGTGTGAAATATGTTTTATTTTTTAATATTTGAAGTTTAGAATGCAATCATGACAATGTGATGCATATGTAGATCTTACTATCTTTGTCATTTAGGTTTCAATTGTTCTTAAGATTTACTTTATTATGGGCTACAACACAATTGTGGATCATTGGATTATAACCTAGAGTATTTCATCAATTTTTGTTATAGAATGCATTGATAGTGCAAAACACCAACGTAAATATTCTAAAAGAATTTATATTATCTCATTATTCTATTACAACATTTCTGGGATGATGCTCAAAATGATTTAAGTACTTTAATATAATTTTATATGATATGATGTGGACTACATTAAAGTAAGCATTTATACAATAAAAATGAAATGGAGGTTCTTATCATACATGCTTATACTTATATATACATGTGTGCACCCTAAATTGTAAACCATCAATAAATTTATCACAACCCTAAAATATTAGGGCTTAGGTAGTGTAAAATGTGATTGACCTTGAAATATGATGAGCTTTCAAAATTCAAATACAACAATTGAGATAAGTAGGTCATACTCCAATGATTACAAGTCCGTTTCATCTCAAAGCTTTTTCACAAATGATTTTACGAGAAGGTTCATAATATCATATCTTGTAGATTATAAATTTACAATATTGATTTAATTGCTTATGTAGTTGTGTAGGCCTAGGATTTTTTTAAATCTTGAACCCTCAAAGTCCTAAGCCTTTTTTTTCTATTGAATATCATTCAAAATTGTCATTTCTATTGTGAAGAGCAAAAAACTTTATAAATTAACTTTATATCTAACCATAGGAATTTGTACTAGATTAGTATAAAAATGTATGGGAGCAATGTTATCATCTTGATAACATTAAGTGCATACACTGCATGATATTTGTATTTAAAGAAAAAAAATCTTTTCTTTTGTCTTGCTATACTTGATTCTTGGGCTTTCATTTTCTTCACTTTAAATTTTGGCACTAACGATTTTAATTTTATAATATTTTCTATTGAAAAATCTAGCTAATAAGCGAAGAATCTTGGATAAAAATTCAAAAATAAATTATTTCATTGAGATCATATTTCACAAGAGTCCTCTATAAGAGTTTAGGGCCTTTGAGACTTTAGGAATTAATTACTTTCCTTCAAAGGCATAGAAATCAATTAGAAATTGAATCCAATTAAATTGTTACAATTTAGACTTTGAATATCTTTTGCTATTAGCCAAAAAGTATTGTTGATATGGCAAACTTGTAAAAAAACACCAATGTAAAACTAAATTCCTTTTAATTACACATCCATTTGAATTTTTTGTTTACAAATCAAATGATTTTCCAAAGAAGAGGCTATTTGGTGACACTTTTCATAGTTGTATTGATTTAGTGCCTCACTATATAACATATTAAAGACATAATTTCTTTAGCTTTCTTCATTCACCATGCATTGCATGCTCTACTCATCCGCTCATCCACCTACTTCTACAAAGTTAAAAACAACTCTCCCTCTCACCTTCTCCCTTGTCCGTCCGTCCATTGTGGATTGACCTCCACCAAATTGAAAACACTTGACTCTCGCATCCAACTCTTGCTCCCGCCTTCCTCCTCGTCCGCCCGTCCACCTATCTGCCCGTCCGACTGTCCACCCGTCCGCCTATCTACTCGTCCGCCAGTCCACCGTAGGTTGAATTCCACCAATGGCCCCTTCTGCCCGCCTTTCCCTCCTGCCTTTCCTCCCTGTTTGTTGTCCGCCCGTCCGCCCGTCCGCCTAGCGAACAAGAGGGCGAACAGCAAGGCGGACGCCCATGTTTTGAAGTAACAAACTTCTTTTAACATTTCCGATTAGAGATTTTTTATTTTTGGGGCGTGTGATATACCATTGGAAAGGGATTTCCAAGACCTTTCCAATGGTATATTACACGCTCCAAAATTCTAAAAAACGAATTCAAAAATTGCAAGTGAAAGTTGCTGCGACTACATAGTGAGCGTCGGCCCAGCTGATCGCCCGTCCGCCCGTCCGCCCATGTTTTGAAGCAACAAACTTCTTTTGACATTTCCGATTAGAGATTTTTGATTTTTGGGGCGTGTGATATACCATTGGAAAGGTATTTCCAAGACCTTTCCAACGGTATATTACACGCTCCAAAATTCTAAAAAACGAATTCAAAAATTGCAAGTGAAAGTTGCTGCGACTACATAGTGAGCGTCCGCTCGTCCGCTTGACGGATGGAGTGGGCGGCAGGGTCGTGGACGGGATGGCGGACGGGATGGCGGACAGGGTCACGGATGGGTGGACAAGATGGCGGACGGGGTCGCGGACGGGCGGATGGGATAGCGGACAAGGTCGCGGACGAGATGGCGGACGGGGTCACGGACGGGTGGACGGGATGGTGGACAAGGTCGCGGACGGGTGGATGGGATGGCGGACGGGATGGCAGACGAGGTCGTGGACGGGCGGATGAGATGGCGGACGGGGTCGCGGACGGGTGGACGGGATGGCGGACAAGGTCGCGGACGGGATGGCAGACGGGGTCGCGGATGGGTGGACGAGATGGCGGACGGGTGGATGGGATGGCGGACAGGGTCGTGGACGGGCAGGGCGGACGGGCAGCGGTGGACAGCGGGAACGTCCACTAGTCTGCTTGTCATCGGACGTTGTGGACCCCGTGTCCGAACGTCTAGACGTCTGGGACGTCCGAATGTCATGTCAACCCTGGTCCTACGGGGGATGTGTTTCTTGGATCGGTGGACACCACGGGGGAGAAGAAGGACATTGCATACACAACCAATATAATGGCGCAATACATAGAAGAGGTTAGCCCCAAAAACATTGTCCAACTATGTACGGACAATGCTGCTGTCATGACGGGGACTTTGAAGGCGTTACAAGAGAAATATCCTCACATGTATACCCAAGGATGCGCAGTACACATTTTGGACTTGCTTTTGGAAGACTAGGCAAAGGATGTCAAGGTGACGAGAATAGTACGACGTTGTACGCAGATAGTAAAGTACATCAAGAGGTACCATTCCACATTGGCTCTCTTCCGAAAGTACTCCCCAGACAAGGCATTGTGAATGCCTTTTAAAACACGCTTTGCAATGAACTTCCTTATGATATCACATGTGGTGGAGTGCAAGTCAGCATTGATGCGAGTGATAATGGATGAGACATATGTGCAATTTGAGGCTAGTATGGAATGTCACCAAAATGGAAATATATTGAGAGCGCAAGCCACTATAGTGCGGAATGACATTCATGCGGAATCTTTTTAGGTGGAGTGTGATAATTTTTTGCACATGGTGGAGCCCATCATTATTGCTCTTCGAGTGTTTGATGGGAAAGCCCCGGCAATGCCTAAGGCTTGGTTGGTTATGAAGACTCTTCAAGAGCACGTGTGGAGCTTGAGAAACGAACCTTTTTTTCTGAATGATGAAACTGCAACGAAGTTTGAGACGCAATTTGAGGCTCGTTGGAAATTGATGCTCACAGACCTACACTATGCAGGGACACTCTTAAATCCTTTCTTGATTGAAGTAGGAACCCTTCATAACAACAGTGTGGCCAAAAGAGCCTTATATCGGGTGCTTCGAAAAATGAGGGAGTCATTGGGATTATCATACATGGAGGCATTGCAGGAGCTCACGCAGTTCGAAGAGAAGACAGGTCCTTTTGACCCTTTAGAAGAGGCTCCTGATATTACACAATGTAAAGTAATGCCTCATCAATGGTGGAATCTTGTGGGTGCTAATGTTCTGCCAAAAATTGCAATGAGAGTTCTATCTTTGACGTGCTTAGCATCATCATGTGAAAGGAATTGGAGCATGTATTTGTTTGTGCACAATAAAGTGCGAAATCGCCTAACCACATCCAAGGTGGAAGCATTGGTGTATATCTACACCAACAATAAACTTGAACGTGAGAAACGTGGATGCAATCCTGCAATGTTCTACGAAAAGTACCTTGTGGATGGAAATACCTCGGAAGAGAATGAGGAGCCATTAGGTACAAGATCATCAGGGGATGGCGACCCAGTTAGAAGGGCTCGAGCTAATGAGAACATTAGGTTGGCAGAAGAGCGTCTACGTGGAAATATTTGGACAAGACTGATTCGTAGAGAAAAGAGTCTTCTACGGAGATGTCGTAGCATAGGATAAGTAAATTCTCTATTATGCTCACAAAAATCACTCTAGAGTATAACAAAGTGACTCTAAAGATCGAACCCACGAGATTCTATGAAGTATTTACTTGATTTGGGCGAGTAAGCGTTCTCACCCTCTAAAACTTCCTTTTCGGTCCTAGATCTAAAACTGGAAACAAACAACCACCTAGAGGATCCAGACCGGATTACTTCCCACCCGATTCATAAACCTCCGATAAACCCAATTCTCTCAATCTCCAGGACCTAAACAATTTCGGTTCTGGTACTACTCTGAACCAATCCACTCCGATTGGTTCCCGTATCTGCACAACACTCTTCCGGTTTAGTTTTGCCTCTGTTGGACCATCAGAGGGTTCGCCGTTTAGGTTTTTGAGTGGTAGGCCCACCACTCCTTCTACGGATTATAGTGGTTGAAGACCCACTGTGTCACGACCCTCATCACAAGGCGTGCCCGTTCCACCTTGGTGAGCTAGGGGGACATTGGGGGTGACGCCCCAAGCCTTGTAGGAGATGAGGTGAGGGGGATTAGGAGTCTCGAGCGATCAGAGTGATGTAGCGCTCTGATTCGGATGAATTTGGGGGCGTGTGATACGTGCTTGGAAAGGTCTTGAGAAGACGCTTCTAGCCATCCAAAGAACGCGTAATTTGGACTTGCGAGTCGAAAGTTATGGGCGTTCAAAGTTGGGGGGTGTCCTGGTTGCGCCGGGAGCGCCCTGGTCGCGCTAGGAGTGTCCCGAATCTATGGAGGGCTATATCTTTGCGAATACTTGACCGAATGGAGCAAGTGAGTAGTCCATTGGCATCTACGCGTTGCGTAAATGTCGAAAATGGGGTCGCATGTGCGATTTGGATCCCGGACCACAAAGTTATTCCGGGTGGAAGTTCGGGAGTCCCAAACTAGTGCGAATTGGGAGAAACGGGGTGGTCTTCAAAAAACCAAAGGGTGTTTGGGAGTCCCCCTTGACATACAAGGGGGGGGCTACTGAATCCCGCAAAGAGTACTATGAGGAGGGGTGGTCTCCCTCCTCACTCCTGGATGGTGCCATGGTGAGCCTAAGTGGCCCCGGGTAGTAAGGTTAGTGTTGGAGCCTCACCACCACTTGTGTGTTACCATGGAGTGCTTGTGCACTCCTTGATACCGGTTGGGTGGTGTCCCACTCCACACTAGGCCATGGTGTGAGTCCCGTTTGGTGAATCCCGATTAGTGAGTCCCGAAATGAGTTGGGTTGGGCCTAGTGGGGAGTTGGGTCCCATTCAAGGGCGGTTAGCACCGGTGGGAGTAGTGCCTCACCGAGTGCTTGGACATCAATGGAAGTTCCGCCCCATGTCATCAAATGATATGCCCGGTGTCTTGTGAGAGTTAAGTATTGGAAGGAAAGGATTGGGAGTCACGGAAGATTGGGGAACCCCGTGACTTGAGTTGGAACCTAACATTGTGGGTGCGTGGCATGTGCAGTGTTAGGAGAGCGTGAACCTTGGTGGCACTAAAGTGTTAAGTGTTTGGAAAGTGAGTTTAAGGTGGTAAGTGTCACTAAGGGGCGCGACACACTGTTCTCTCCCCTCCTTTCCTAACTAACTCGAATCCGGTTTCATCCCACACAACAATCCGGATAGCAATCCAGAATGCAAGTCACACAGAGATCGCCCGTATGATCCGCTCTTACTACAACGACCTCAATGCCAGCTCCTACCCGTGTGAAGCTAGGTGGCTACAAGTGTACTCGTCCGTTCCAACAGTAACTAGAATCATTCCATTTACCGACTAAGGTGGTGAGACCTCTCAGAAGGTTGGACACTCAACCGGACTACCCGTCCAGGAGCTCTAGCGCGACTAAAGATACCCTCCCTATCCGCCTAGCCTAACAGCAACTATCTCACCTGGAACTTCAAAACCCTAGATCTTGCTGAGGCACTAAAATACACTCTCAACACTTACACAACCTACACACATACTAAGGATCGAAAACTATCGCACTAAAGGGAGAAATCTAATCACAACTCTGCCTTACACCTTCCTAACTCCACATCATGCCAACCTGCCAAGCTTGGGAGACACACACAACAACAGAGCGCATACAAAGGTACAACAGAAATTGAAAAAAGAAGACTCCCAACATCCCTCGCGGGCACTGACTATATACATTTCAAAAAGTTACAAATAGGCGGGAAAACTCGCGAAAGTTCCGCTGCCATCTCGGTTGAAATTTCCGGTCCTACCTACTCCCAACTAGATCGGAACAGTTTCCGTATCCGTTCCTATTCTACCTACTCTATACATCCTAAGCCCCTATTTGCGATCCGATGGTCGTGCTGTCCGCTCCCAGGTCCATCTGCTCGAAAACCTCGTTTAGGTTTCGACTCCTCTCTACCTCATGAGGTCGAGGAACCGGATTGCCTTTTGTGGACGCGGGTGGTGAGTCCAAGTCGATGGCGGTTCCAGGCGTGCCGACTTGGATTGTTCTCTTGGATTTGGGGGTCGTATCCTTCCCCTCTCTTGCTGTCACTTCCAGGAACGAATCCGGGAGAAAGATATCCGAGAGTTGAATACCACGAGAGCAAGTTGCTCCCAACAGTATCTGGGTACTCTCCTCCATCCGGTCCGTTGCCTTCTGTACCTCCTTCATTGCCGCTTCTACCTGCTCGACAAAGTCGTTGAAAATCCGCACAATCCGGGAACCGGATAGCTTCTTCTCCTCATGCACCCGCTCGTCAAACAACTTGGCTTTGGTGAGGGCCGTTCCGGTCTCCTCGAACCTGGCCTTTACTTGCTCCATCATCTATTGAGCATCTTCTGCAATAGATTTGGTGGTTGCGAAGTTCTCCTTGTACACCAGGATCTCCGTCTTCATCCAATCCACCTCCTCTTGTAACTGGCAGATCTTTGCTTCCTGCTTCCAGGACTCGACCGGATCAGAGATACAACTCGCCACCTTTTCCAGTAGCTCTCGGTCGGGTGTTGCTCCCACCATCCTCCCGATTGCTACCAGCATCTTCCTTTTCATCTCCCAATCCGCTCGTATGTCGCATAAGGTTTTTACAAGTGATCTAAACGGATCTTCAAGATCTGATTCTTCTGACACCGTCTTCTCAACCTCCGGCTTCTCCTCTAGGGTCAGGATGTCGCGAGCGGGCGGCGTCCCCCTCTTGTTGGGAGAGGTTGTCTTCTGCCGTTTGATGACAGCCATTGGCACCTCCTCTTCCTCTGACTCACTGTTCTCCTCAAGATCGGAACCGGATTCCATTTCCTCATCCGTTTCCAATTCTCCGTATTTTAGGAGAGTTTCCTGGGCCTTCCACCTCTTCTTCTCTGGTGTGCTCAGGAGTTGGTGGGAATGATAGAGGTGCATGAGATAGGGGCACACCGGAGTGGCCCTACTCTTCCCCACTCTTCTTACGAGTTGGGTGATTAGCTCGGAAATGATCCGAGCCTAGTCAATTTTCCGGTCTCTTTTTAAAGCACCGAAAATAGTGTTCGTGAGGAAGATAGTTACTCTCGTCGGTTTCTCCGAATGAAGGACCGGAACTAAGAACTTCAACAGCCGGCGCTGTCGCTCATCAATGCAGTCATCCACCGCGTATCCGTCTTTCGGGTTGACCCCTCCCCCGAACTTTCTGTAGCAGAACTCATCCTTCCGGCTTGCCATTCCTAGCCCTCCTACGCGGAAACTATAGGCTGTTCTCCACATGTCTTCCGTCCACAAATGTGGAACAGCTCTCGAAGTGTTGTCAAACTCATTGGACAGCTTGCCCAAGAGTTCTCTGACTATGGACTCTTCTTTGAAGCCCTAGGGTTTATCCACAAACCCTAGGCAACCCATGGAATTCAAGTCTTCCATGAGTTGGGACTTGGCTGGTTCGGTGGAGGGAACAACCGGAACTACCTTCCGAAGCTTCACCTCCACTGGTGGTATATTGGAACTAGCCTGTCCACCTCTACTCCTCCTAAGCTGCGGCATGGACACGGATTGGTGTGCTCGAGACCCTTTCCGATACTCCCTCGCTATCTCTCCTAGCCGCACGCCTCATTCTCGCTTTCGCTCCCCGATCTCAACCGGTAATTAAAGCTTGAACGCTCGAAGACCACAAGTCTCACAACGGACACTATCACAAAAGACTGTCACGGGAAACTAATCGATAGGCACAGAGGAAAACACAGAGCATAGACAGCGCTGGGCAAACGAAAATGAGAAAGAGTTTGATCTAGGTAGCTCTAGTTCTTTTATAGCCGTTGGACTCCTTGCCACCTCATCCTAACTCATTCCGGATCTGGTTCGTCTAAGGTATCCGGTCCATCCCTATCCGGTTAGACATCCGCTCCTATCTGTTCACTCCCTGGACCCTAGATCGAGTAGATCTTTCCACTATCTCATTTTTCGCTTCTTATTCAGATCTAGATGGTTCCTTAGCTAATTCCGGATACCTATATGTATTTTCCGGTTAGCTTGACTAGGTAAACCAAAAAAATCGAAAATTGCACGTTGTGACATCCAGCTTCTTTGTGTTTCCATGTAAGTGTGTGAAGTGTAAGAGAGGAGGAGGAAAGGAGGAATCCGGATCTGAGGGGACTTGGGTCTAAGTGTTGAGGAACGTCTGTTATTTAGTCTAGACTTGAGATTTTGGTCTTGTGCACGTGTCTTTAAACTCCTAGAACGAGAATTCGATTAGGAGTGGTGTGGGTGCAGATCTGGAATACCAGAGAGGGTTCCGTGTGGAGATGAGCAACCACCAGTGGAAGAAACCCCATATCACTTACCGGAAGGTCAGCCAAACCCTAGGATCAGTTTGGCGAACGACTTACAATCCCTATCTTAGATCCGGTCTCTGTTGGTCTGTCGTTGTAGTGGAAAAGTCTAGAGGCTACTCTGTGTGACCAGCTTTCCGAATTGGCCATCCGGATAGTTGTGAGAGTGTTTCCGGGCTGATCTAATACAACACTTGGTCTAAATGTGGTTTGGATAGTCTAGAGAGAGAAGAGAGTGTGAGGAATCCGAGTGGTGAGTCCCTACCCCTTTAAACAATCAAAGGTGGACCCTTTGAGGATAAAACAGAGGTACCAAAAACTAGTGTTTGTGAGTGAAGTGACGGATCCGAATTCTAGATTGGTGTAGATCCGGATTGGATTCGAGAAAGAGAGAGCTTATGTTGGTAGAACGGATAACCTAGGCTTGCAACAACATACTAGAATCCCCCGGGACAATATTTCGAGTTAGTTTACACATTTGGGTGTTGTAAATGGTATTTACCACACTCTACGCGTACGACACAAGATCCTAGTGCCCAACCCCCTTTGGAGCCAAATTGTTCAAGACATATGGGGCATTTGGTATGGTCCAAAACAAAAGGTGTAGGCTTGGGCCACAATAGCATTTGTTTCTTCGCTTCTATGTGGCTAGACATTTGGTTTTCGTGGTCCCAACCATTTTTGCTCCAATCTATGACCTCCTTTTGTGGCAATTCCACCATGCACATGTTATTGGGAAACATGTCCTCCAACAATGCCCATGATGTCAGTCCATTCTCATGTTTAGGAGCATTTGCAACAAAGTTTCTAGAAACTTTCACTAGCTCCTTCGCAACTTGTTGGGATCTATCCACAGAGAGAATGTAGGCGACCTTCCAATGATAGTATGTGGTAGTCAACTCAACCAACTTTCTTCAAAGCATCTTATTTTCTTCTTGAAGTCCATCATCTTTCTCCAATTGAATAATTAATGGAACTATAGGAAACGAAAGAGAGTCTTGGGTCCCATTGAGTTCAATTGTGTCATTGGTAGTATATCTTGTGACAATAGTAGGAAGTGTATTCGGAATGATGGGGGAGCGTCTAGTGTGCTTGGCAAGAGGAGAACACTGAAGGATATGGTTGGTAAGGTCCTCCACAACCTTGTCCACATTTTGGAGGTTCTGCTCAACAAAGGCGTCATCCATATCCAACAAAGTGAAAGTGTCATGGTCTTTCTCACGGGGGCATTGCAATTCTGTAGTTTGTTGAGAGATGAGTGTACTTTTTTGTTCACACTCACATCGCAATTTCCTCATTTCATTCTGTAGTGAAGAAATTTCAACATCTTTGGTCTTGAGGAGGTCCAGAGCTTTTGCCAAAGTCATAATGTCGTGGCTTGAGCCCATTGTTGATGGAGAAATGGGAACACAGTTAGTTTCTTCCATAGCCGTGTCCTCATCGGGCCCGAAGTCGAAGACATCATTTATGCGCTGTGTTGGCAACGATGGGTTACGAACTATAGTTGGAATTGATGCAAGTCCCACTCGTGTTGTTGAACGCCGTACTCTAGATGGTTGCCTTGGTCATTGTCCCGTGGATGTTGCGGGTCCTTCTACAATTTCATTTTTAACCTCACTGGGGCAAACAGATTGCTCCATGATTCATATGACCCTATGGACTCGCGTACCATTAGAGTCATCATCTTCTTCAGACTCCTCAGTGTCAACCTCAGTGGCAGGGGTTTGCATTTTGTATGCACTTTGAATAGGACCAAGTCCCCCCTCAAGAAAGGCTAGAACTCCTTTTGAGATGAAACCACTCTCTAGACGAGTGACATACGTACTTCCTTTGATTGTGCTCCAATCAACCTCTTTGTTTAAAGCAACCTCAGCATATGCTCCTCTAGCAAGGAAGAGGGGGACCTCTTTCCTATCTACAAAGGCGGTTTTGTAGAGGACTTGCCACAATTCAATGCATCTTTGAAGGAATGTTGGATTCTCATAGTACTTCAAGTTGGCCTTATTGGTGTGCCAATTATAATGATGACGCCATAAAGGAAAGAACTTACCGATGTGGCACCACTCGATGTAGTCTTCACAGGTTTGTATTGTCCAAGGCTCAAGTTCTTCATTCCAACCCTTAAAAGCAAGGTGGGCTTCACTATTGAGCACGTGCAATCGCTTCCGATGAATAGTGCCCCTACGCTTGCAATGTTTGTTTTTGGAAGCCTTCCGTAATGCCCCGGCGGTCTGTGTAGCAGTGGAGATAGGCAATGCCCTGGCATTGTTAACTCCAGTGGCCATCAATGATTGTCGTGTCTAAGGCTCAAAAAACTCGTTTGGGAGTTTAGGTGGTCCACAACTAGTAAGGTAAGAAGGGTGGATGAATGTAATAAATAGTAAATAGTCAAGGTTCATGTATGTAGCCACTAAAGGATACAAGAGAAGAAGCCTCAATGAAAGGTGCCCAAAAGGTCTTGGGTGAGTGGATAAATAGGTGGGGCAAGCGCAGGTGAGAGTTGGTCATGGGGCGCGTGCGGGTGGGTGACCACCGGTTGAACCTACAGTCTCTAGGGGGTGCGCACGGATCTCGGGCAGCGACCACGGGTTTGGTAGGGCGCATTCGAGTCTGAGGAGGCAACTGTGGGTCCAGGGGTGCATGCGAGTCCTAGACAGGGCAACTACGGGTCTGTTGGGGGGCGACTGCGGTTAGAGGGGCGCATGTAGGTCCTCTAGGGGGCGACTACAGGTCTTTGGGGGCGCGTGCGGGTACCTTGGGAGGCGACTACGGGTCTTTTGGGGTGACTGCAGGAATTGTAGGGCGTTACTTCTCTTTGGGTTCTCACTTCGTGTCTTTGCTTCGCAACTTGCCACGTACTCCACACCCGTAGTGGCCCACCAGCCTGAACCCGAAGTCGCCCTACCCGTGGTCACCCAAACCCGAGGTCACCTACACCCACATGTGCCCCTTTAGGATGCTACATGGAAGACACGTGTTTGCTACATGGCATCCAGGTGGCCTCACGAGTAGGGTGAAATTTTTTTTAAAAGTCAAAGCTAAGTTTGACTCTATTAGACGGACAAGAGGGTCTACTTGACGTGTTGGACGTCGTGATTATCGAGTTGTCGAACTATTCGCCGGAACAACCTTGAATTCATTTGAGGACTAATGGAATTTTATAGAGTTCATTTTGGTGAATTCTATAACATCTATGCATGGACATTTCTAATTTGGATGCTAAAGAATTTATCTTTGCTCCATCACATTAACAAGAATTGATCTTTTTCTTAAAATTCTAATGATATTATATATTCGACCTATATATAAATGATATGTTAAGGAATTGGACATAAATGCTTGAATGTTTTTATTCATTACATTTTGTATTTGTCTATGATTATTTTACATTGTCTCTTCAAGCTAATGGAACTAATATTTTGGAATTAATATTTGCAGGATCCTTTGATTGTTGGTTATGTAGGTGACGGATCTTCACCAACAATGCCTACAAAGGTTTACCCAATCCCAGATGCAGTAATTACTCCATTACCGATGTCACTAGTTCATCACGGAGTTCATGGGTTGCCTGACCCTATTGTTGGTGCACAAAATGATACTCACTTGGTAAGCTCCAATGATGTATTGGATGCACATGACCGCACAAGTGACTATGTGAAACAAAAAAATGTTAGTCGCTTACGTGTTTTGAGAAACCTCAAGCGAAAGTAGCCCGTCTTCTCACCAGAGAGCTCTAGCACAGAGTACAGCTCTAGTATTTGTTCTTTAGTCTCTGAGTGTAGTAATAAGGTTGAAGAATTTTTTGATTGTGCTTGTAGTTCTACTGTGCCCAAGCATGAGGTGGTTCTAATTCATCTCAACTTTGATTCAGACTGTAGTGTAGATGTTGATTCCGTAGGGAAATGACTTCATATATTTTGATGGCTATTCCATTTATATGTGTACTTTTTGTACGTAATAGCCATTTATAGGGTTGGTGTTTACTTTCTAAGCAATTCAATACTTCTATCATTCCACTATATCATTCATGTGTCGTTCAAAGAAATGAATTTATGATTGCATTTGAGTTTGGATATTGAATTTTATGCTCTATGTAGTGTATTTCTTCTTTGAGACCTAAATTTCATTGCCACTGCCTTTGCAGATAGATGAGACTCTAATGATTGAAATTGAAGAAGAGAGAATCATTCAAACTCTAGAAACCAATGAGACTCAGCCAGAGATTGAAGAAGAAGAAGAACGAGTGAGCTTCATGGAGGTGGATATTGATGATGATGATGAGGAGGAGTTGTTGGAGGGTGTCAGGGTGAACTCCGTCGACTCCAGAAAGTTGACTCTATGGCAACAATCTCTAGTTTGAGGATGAAGCCCAATAACTTGTTCCATCTCCACATTCCTTTGTGTAGACTTGTTGCAATGCCCATGGTTAGGCCCACCCTTTCATGTGACGTGAAGAAGCTTGAGACGGAATTTGTTTTCGGATATCGTGAGGGGGCAAATGTTTTTTATGTGTCCACTACCAATGAGGCTGGAGAGACTTAAGAGGTTACAGAAGATGATATGAATGGATGGGATTCATTATGGAAGAAAGAAAATGACATCTTCAACAACTATGTGGATTCAAAGGGGCCATTGAAGTTCTTGAGAAACTTGAAATTCTTTGTTTGTGACGGTAATCACTGATTGCAAGCATGGATGAACCACATCTCTAGGGTCCAATTGGCAAATCCAACCTTTCACTGTGTAGTAGATTATATTCTATTGGACACAAAGGGGAGGATTGAGTTGGTAATGCAAGTAATGCATGACATCAACAAGTGAGTTCTCTAATGTCATATTAATTTGAATGTTGTATATTTTTCCTTTGTCTTGGAACTTGTTATATGCCACATATTAGAAAGTCTTAATCAATTCTATGTTTATGACATGCAAATCTACTGAGGACAAGTACGTGAAGACCAATTTAGTACATACTCTGTACCGTGTTCAAAAATACAGCCTTTTACCTTTGCAGAAGTTCAATGAGATGTTGAGGCCATCTAAGGTGAAGTGGTGCAGTGCTCAACAGGGTAGGAAGACTTAGTATTCAATGCCTACCAAAGTTTTCATGTCATTTGTATTTTAGGTGAGTTAGCTATTACTTGATTTTGTGTTTCTAAGTTATAGTTTAATATTACTTGATCTCAAAATTTATTTTATTTTGAAATGCAAACAACGTTGAACTTTTGCAGCAAAAAATTGCAGAGGCAGGAAATGTGGTGGCTCGAAAGTACAATGAGGTCACAACATTTGAGGAGAAGAGTGACCAGGAAGTGGCTGATGCCATGAGGGTTGGAGCAAAAGAAAAGAATGCCAAATTATACGTTAAGATGATGAAGCTGTTGGCGGTGGCTAATCCTGGTCAAGGGCCAGGATTCCTTGAAGAGGTGGGTTCTATTATAGATACTAATTTGCATGTCTGAATTATTTGTATATTGAAATTTGGTATGAACTAAGACCTTGTCATTGGTGTAGGTGGAGAAACACTGGAGCTCTAATGAAACGCTTGAGATGACTCTTGAGAAACTACAAATGATTGCTACTTGCAATACTATAGCCTTCCACAAGATAAAGTTCCTCAAGTGGTGGAATTCTTCCATGCCATCTCGTGACGCTAGGAAGTTTCCAGCTAGGCCCGTATCAAAGGACAAGTTGGGGCCTTTCTTAAACAAATGTGTTTGGTACGCAGGGGTAAGTTTTAAGTTCTTGTATTCTTGAATTTAGTCAATGTTGCATGTTTCATTTATCAATGTATACCCCTGTTCATAGATTTACTCATCAATTGTAGGGATGAAATTTTTATTGATTGTGTTGTTATAGATTGAAGATGCAGCCATAGAGTATTTTGATACAGTGGTTCAAAAGGACAACATTACAGTCAAATACGAAGTTCCTCAACAGCCGGAGTATTTAGCAGAGTATGTGGAAGGTTGGAGGCAAAAGATTTGGGATCAAGGATTTGGACCCGCTCTCAAAGGTGCAAACTATTTCAAGAAGAGTGATTCATTCTTGAATTTTGAGGGATCAATGCAGGCAGTTTGAAGAGTTCTCTTCTGGTTCGTTCACACCCTAAGTTCCATTCATTTTTCTATTGTGATAAAAATTCCTTCAAGTTGTGTCAAATCGTTAGTTGCTAGATGGCTTCATTAAAAAATAATATTCTTTGAAATGATGTAATGGATTGAAATGGAAGGTACTTTGAGGTACCTTCATAAACTTAGTCAGATTCGACTAAGGTTTTTGAGGTACCTTATAGTACCCCTTATTTCCATCCTAATGTCTTACCATTTTCTGTTTTGGGGGCCAAGATGTGGTGGGAGTTGTTCATGAGTGTTGTTGAGGTCATTCATTGCGGGAGTGGATTTGTTGATAGTAATGTTTAATCCATCATCTTTGTTTTTGAGCAAGCATAGTTTATGTATTTTTCTCTATTTGTTACTTCCTTCAAATTTTCTATATTTTGATTATTTTATTTTGGAATGTAGTTACCTCAAACTTGAGCTTCTTGCAAAGGGTGCAATCTAGTGAGAGGATCTTCCACCTTTCCTATCCACTTGGTTGGACCGTAGTTCAGCAGACTACATGTATTTTTCTAGTTAGCTTCGGACTTTCACGACTGCTCACCTTAGTGGTGGAGGGTGGTACTTGGATTGCCATATCCTCTTCATTCATCCATCAGAGGAAGAGTTCCAAAAGTCCTTCAAAGGTCTTGGTATTATCGACTTGGTGGTGGATGAATTTGCAGGACTCAGTGATGCGGCAAAGAGGAAGGCCCTGGCTAAAAGGGCTGATGCTGACAAGAGGAAAGAGGCAAAAGAGAAAGAAATTCTCATCTTGAAGGAGAAAAAAGAAGTAGAGCGGCTAATGAAGTTAGCAGAGAAAGAGAAGGAGAAAGAGAAAGAGGAGGGCAAAGGCAAGGGCAAAGGCAACAAGAAGGTCGAAGGAGGTGGCCAAGTTCCTACGTCTTCTATAGTGGATCAGAACTCTGAAATGCAAGTTGGATCTCGTGGTGGACTAAAAAGGAAGGCGTTGCTTCCTGAACTAACAGAGGACATGATTACATAGGGTACCCAAGTCGTAGTCCTTGGTGATGATGACGATGTGAATTCAAAAGAATTGATCCTCAACGTCTCCATTGTGGACATCATGGAGAACATTCAAACCAACATGGCACCATGCTACGTGGAGGTGACAAATTTTTTGAAGAAGGTAAATGTTTTACAAATGGAATATTAATCTTCAGCAATTGTTTATATTGATCAATGAAATCAATGTTTTAAGTGGGAATAATTGATTTTGTGGAGGATTGTTGTTTGTAGTTGTTGGCAACAAAGGTGCGCACGTTTGATGGTAGAGTGAGCCGAGTGGGATTAGTGGACCTCATATTATTCGACTGCCACGAGAATCTACCCGTCCCGGAAGTGTCTTTTCCACTCACTCATATTCTAGCATGGAACTTTGACTTAGAGTACGAGGCCATTCAAATGGTGTTTCTTTTTGCAGATATGCATTTGCAGGACCATGGTTGCATGATTGTGTTTCATTCATATTGTGCAGCTTCAAAGGGTGTGATCCAAGGACTGTATGAGACATATCCCTCCTTCGTGAAGAAGTTTGAGTGGTTGGGAGTGAACCACATGTATCTGACCTCAGCCATGGACAATGCAGCCACGGTACAAATTTAGTTAATATGTCATTGTTTGAGTGGCAATTGCCAATGTTAATGGTTATATTCTTTTGATGTATATTGGTGGCACACATGCAAACTCTGAAGTTTGGAATCACCCTCTTGGTGAAGGACCATGGTGAGAAAGGGAAGTCCAAATTTGTTTTGAAGCGCACAGAGGCAATGTAGAAGGCCAAAGTGGGCCTAAGAAGGCACGATATGTTGATGAACTATACCACAGAGGAGACAATGTTCATCAATGAGGCAACCTTAATTCCATGGCGGGGGGCTCACGAAAAAGATGCAAGGTTCATCCAGTTCCTCATTGAAGGAACAACTGAAGAAGGAGATGTGGTTCTTGATTGCACAGCATCTACGGGTAGGTTTTTAATTCAAAGATTGTGTATTCAAAGTTTTTAGTATGTAATAAGTCAATCAAGTGATGATTTGTAAATTGGTTATTGCAGGGGCTTCTATTACGGCATGTCGCGGCACAGGGCGCCATACTGTCACATTGGAGGAGGACAAGGAAATTTTTGATGCTTTCCTCCTACCTATGAAGAAGAGCATTGAGATTATAGTGACGACAAAACCGCCACCAGTGGTTGAATCTTCCCAAGATCTAGACACAATGATTGTAGCGTCTTGGAAGTTCACTCGGAAGATTAGACCTTGTAAGTAAGTCTACATTTCTTTTAATTCTAAGTAAGAATTATTTGCATATTCATTTCAATGTTTTATGAAGCTAATATTATATCATTTGTGTTGCAGCTGTCATGGACTAATTCTAGCAAATGCATCAAAGAAGATTGAAAGACTTGTCCTCAGTCCAGAGAAGCCATTTCATCTTCTAGTGTATGCCGAGCAAATAGCATTGGATTTTTCAGAGTTTGGTTGTTCTTACCCTAAACGCAAAAAAGATACATATGCTCTAAATGTTCTAAAGTATATAGATAGATCAGCATCCGAGGGGGGAGAGACTTCAGAGTCATCTAGCACCGAGGTTACTGCAACTGAGTCTACAGTGACTTAGACTCATGAGATTGACATATCTCATGAGTCAACTATTATGTGTGGATTTTCATTATGAGTGGATTTGTGTGTTTTATGGCTACTAACATTCTATGCATTGTTCTATTTCCTTTATATTTTCACAATCTATGCTTGTACATGCCTTAAATTTTGGATAAGTGAACTCACATGTTCCTAAAACCAATATTACCTACACCCACGGTCATAGGTCCCTAAGCCCTTTTTTAAACCAAACAAATTCCTACTCACAAGCTCACATGCTCACATGCTCACGCTCACATGCTCACACGCTCACATGCTAGCAACCCTACTAAATGCATGGGTCACAAAATGTATGTGTGTCCAATATTTTCCTAAACTCTAAACCGTAATAAATTTGTTATTTGGGGTATCGGTTCTTTGTATATTTATTAAAAAAATCCTTTGAAATTCTATTGTAGCACTCAAAAATGAATTATGAAAATAAATGACTTTTCTCTTTATAAATTTGTATAGTACAATGTTCTTTTTCTTCATTGCTAAGGACTCTTAGAAATGAGCATGAAATGTACCAAATTTTAAAAAAAAAATCACATTAGAAATTCTCTTAGAATAAAAAATTAAAGATAGAGACTACATTCGAGGAAGCTTAAGTGAACGGTTGAACGGGTTGATGGACGGGCTCTAGGGACCGCTCATTGGGTCGCGGACAGGCGAATGGGATGGCGAACAGGCTCCAGAGACCATGGACGGGTTGGTCGACGGGCTTTAGAAACCACGGATGGCGGTGTGGATGGGGTAAAAGAAATTACCCCAGGGGCAAAACCCCATTTTGCGAATGTCACAGGACGTCTGGGCGGGTCGAGTCTGCGGACGTCTGAAGCCCAGATGCTGGCGGTTGCGTCCAGACCAGGGTTGACAGGGTGTCTTGACGCAGCCGCCAGCATCCACGTCCGCGACCCCCCCGGACGTCCTATGACATTCCCAAAATCAGGTTTTTACCCTGGGATAATTTCCCGTCCGCACCGCCATCCGTAGTTTCTGCGCCCCGTCCGCCATCCCGTCTGCCCGTCCACGACCCCGTCCACGGTTTCTACGGCTCGTCCCCGACCCCATCCGCCCGACCCCGCCCCCGACTGCGACCTCATCCGCGGTTTCTACGGCCCGTTTGCCATCCCGTCTGCCCGTCCCCGACCCCATCTGCAGTTTCTGCGGCCCGTCCGCGGATTCTGCAGCTCGTCCGCCAATCTGTCAGCCCGTCTGCGACCTCGTCCGCGATCGCTGGAGCCCATCCGCCAACCCGTCCGACCGCTTAAGACTCCCCGAATTTAGTCTCTATCTTTATTTTTTTATTCTAAGAGAATTTCTAATGCGATTTTATTTTTGAAATTTGGTACAATGCATGCTCATTTCTAAGAGTCCTTAGCAATGAACATAAAGAATATTGCACTTTACAAATTTGTAAAGAGAAAAGTCATTTATTTTCGTAATTCATTTTTGAGTGTTGCAAAAGAATTTCAAAGGATTTTTTTAATAAATATACAAAGAACCGGTACTCAAAATAACAAATTAATTACGGTTTCAGGTTTAGGAAAATATTGGACACACATACATTTTGTAACCCATTCATTTAGAGCTTAATTTCCTATTTTCCTTTGTTCATTTTATGAAAACAATGCAATGAAAAAAAAATTGAGGGTCTAAATTGGAAACCCAAAGGCTTCTAAAAATCCAAGTGCCGTAAAGTCCTAAACCTTTTTGAAAAAATAGTAAAATTGAATCACTCTCATTTGTGATGAATTTACTAATTATGTCTCTTCATAGTTGATTCATTATAAGTATTCACACTAAAACAATAAAACCACAATTGCTTTAACCCCTAAAGGACCATTGTTCCCTTGGGGGACAAAATGGATTTCGGGAAGAATCCTATGACTTCAATTTTTAGTCAAACTTTTTGAAACTTTCTCATAAGATAGAAAAACTGATTAGCTTCGTGGGAATATAATTTTTATTTCAATCGGTGCCCGGGAGCAAAAGTTATGCCATCTTAAACATAATTTTTATGTCACCGGGCAGAAAAATAAATCCACAAAAAATTGAAATCTAATCTAAAATTTCTTTTTTCTTATAGATTATATTTTTGCCTACATGTGAAGTTTTGATTCATTCCATTTGGATTAGTAATGTGAAAGTTATGAACAATATTGTTTTTCGGGCAATATGAGCATCTTCTTGAAAAAATAACTTATAGGATTCATTTCTGAATGCAATTTTCACAATTTTTCAAAAAAAATTGTTTGACAAAGTTAAATTTGTTTGCTAAAACAATCTCACCATTGGGATTATTGAGTTTCAATCCCATCTTAGAGCTATTAATGATTTAGTTTTTCATATAATCTTGGACCTACTTCTACTTAAAAAAAATTTCGAGAATGAAAATCAAGAGATTTTCTTTAGAAATTTTTTTCCTAGAACATCAACTCAATTCTTCAACACAAAAAATTTTAAATTCACAGTCCAAAGTGCAAAAAATTTCAACAAAAGGTGGTCAAAGTCATCTGAAATTGCAGGCCAATGTTCAAAAAAACTTCTTTTTCCAACTTTGAATGCTATATCTCTCAATCTGTGCGGTCAAAATTCATGAAATTTTTACCACATGTTCTGAGACAAATAAAGTACAAGATCCAATGGTTAGATTTTTTTTAACTATTTTTTGGGGATTTTATAGGTGAACGCAGCAGAAATGGAAGTTTTGAGTGGTTTTTAACAGAAAAATGGCCTTGGTCCTTTAGGGGTTAACGAGTCGTCATCATAATTCAAATATCAATGGAATTGTTGGAACACAACTTCTAAGAAGGTCCAAGTAATTCCATATCATAAATGAAATGGTCTTCTTCCAAGACTTCTTCCAAATGAAATAGAACGGGCTCAGAAACTTTTGCACCCACACATCATACATCATGCAATTTGTCATACAAGCTTGTCAACTAAATAACCATCTACATTCAAGAAGAAATATTGCACTTTGCACTCAAACAAGAGATATTTTTGATTTGTCAAAAATTGATACTCATTCAAAAACAATTCAAAATGTATGTCCAATTTCACATATATTGACATACTCTAGGGGTGCATATATACTAAGCAATCTACATGCATAAATCCAAAGTTCTACATTTATTAAATATTTATAAAACTCTATATAGTACA
>OY987272.1:2132257-2155807 GCA_963920665.1 Straminergon stramineum
GTTTTAGGCTTGGTATATTTGGCATAGTATCCGAGTAGAATTGATCGTATAGATTGAGCACTATGGAGAATGAACCCCCACCATTGACGCCTGCCACAATCAAACGCCTTACACGACAAGAGATGAAGCTCATCCGCGACAAGGGTCGGAAACGGTCTGGTAAAATTCACAAGAAGCGTGTGGCCATTTTGATCCATCCAAAGATTAAGGTATTTAAAGGTTGGAGAAATGAACCTGAGCCTTGGAGTTACAAAACCGTTTGCAAATACGTGGATTGGTGCCACATCAGCAAATTATTTCCCTTGTGTCGGCACAAAGAACATCTGAAGCAAAACAAAGTAAATCTTGCATACTCCAAGGATGAGGGCTTCATACTTAGATGTTGTGAGGTGTGGAAGCACTTGTATTTGGAGGACTCAACTTATCGAAACGACAATTTCTGTTTCTTTCTTGTGAGAATGGTGTATGCTGAATATGTGTTGAAGAAGGAGGTGGATTGGTCAACATTGAAGGAGGTCCCTATTGCGATCATTCCAAAGACTGCAAAAATTTTACCACCAGATGAACCTGTGGATGTAAAGAAGATGTTATCCAAGGTGAAGCGTGGGAAGTCATTTGTTTGCGATGAAAGCATGGTTTGGTCAGAGACTTCAAGCTCTGATCTACACACCCATGAATACGATGGACATTCTTTCCACAACGATGAGGAGGAGGTTGCCATACAAGAATCTAGGCCAGCTGTGGATGTGGGAGTCAACCAAAGTGGACAATCAACTCAAGAGCCCAAGCATCATAGTACAAGATACGGATGAAGAAGGTATGGATGATGGGGTGGCTAGGAAAGTGGACCCCGTTTTGCGAGAGGGTAACGGGAGTGGCGGAGGAAGCAATTCAGAAAATGAAGAGGCAATGTTGCTTGCCAAAATAGAAAGTGCAAAATTAGCATTGCGTGCAAAGAACGAGCAATTGAAAACTTTGAAGGAGCAAGAAATGAATCCCACTTTCGTAGAGGTGTTGAAGCAACGGTTGAAGGCCATAACGAACGTCATCGAAGAGAATGACAAGGGCTTCCATTCCTTCAAAAGAAATCGCGATTTTTATTTGAAGGAAATGAAGAGTGGGAAGGTGCATAAAATGGACCATTATTTGATATGGGAATCAAAACTCAAAACCCTTGTTTGCAAACATTAGCAAGCACAGAATGAAAGGCGAAGCCTAGAACTTCAAATAATGGAGAAGAAGAAAGAATATTACGAGGCTGCCGTCCAGCACGTTCCAAAAGTAGAGCTTTTGGCTTCTTCCTCAACATATGGTAGTGTTGCTGGAGAAGTAGCAACGCTTGAGAAGTTGGTGAAGTTCCATGAGCAAAGATTACCATTGATGGTATTGGAGTTGGAAGCTTTGAGGGCAGAAAGTCGTTTTTTTTCGGATTGGTATAAGTGGAATAGAGCTAGCATAGGGAAGTCTGATGCAGAATTACAACAAATGGGTCCGGAGCCCATTTTGAAGGACTACCTCAACACAAAATAAAATACCTAGGAATACAATGAGGATAAATACTTTCACCATGATTATTTTGTATTTTGCCTATCCTGGTGTTATAAAGAAATGCAATGTTTTGAGATAAAACAATGTATATGGTGTCTTGAAGCAATGTGTGTACTAGAATAGTTAAATTGGTGTGGGCACACTAGTGGTGTGCATGGAAGGGAGAAAATGCCACACCATTTTGGAATCTTACAACTTTTCTATATGGATGAATATGTCTCTCTCATGTTTTGGGAGAAGGTGATGGTATGATGAATGGAATGGGATTCTTGCACATAATTACAATCGAATAGGAACATGGGATTGATGGGAAGTTCTTGATTCTTGACTGTAAAAGTTGACATAGTATTTTCACTATTTTGTGAGAATGTCGTCATGAAATCTACAGTACAACTTGTATTAATGATTTTCATATGAATAGTGGAGAACGAAAAACCAATTATGCCCCAAATACCATATTAATCGAGGAAATTTATTGAGCTTATTTGTCTCGGGTGATTTGTTGCATTGTTCCTCCTTGTATATAGGATTTTTTAGAATTCTAGCTTTAGCGTAATTTGAAGAAAATTACAATGGATATTGAGGAATTAGGTAGGTTTTATATGTAAGTTGGCCTACTCATGTTTTTTATGAATCAAAATTTTGACCTCCAAGGATAGGGTGAACCATTTGAAGGTATGGTAATGTGAAGTCAACAAGTCAACATCCACGAAAAGGGGCATGTTGTATTTGAACCCCTTTTATTCCTTCTTTGGCCAAGTATCCTGAAAGCTTAGAGGAAAAGCTTCCTATAATTAGAACCTCACGATTTTAAAGAATATGAAAGGAAATATCCAATTGGACAATGATGCTCCACTCTAGTGAGTAGTGACCTAGTTTTCTTCTCAATGCAAGTGAAATTAATTTGAAAAGTTAAACTTTAAGAGCTTTGTTGATTTGATTCATACAAACTATTTTTGGAAGAACTCGAAAAGATCATTCTCGATATGATTTCAGAAATTGGTGCTTTGGTAGAGAGGAGAAAAAGGTAGTATTAAATAAAAATCAATGCCATATGGAATTGCCGTACATAGGTATGCTAGGAAGTCGTAGAAGTGGAATGAAAGAAGGAAACCCTAAACCACTCCATCGTACTTGCCAAAACAACTAGAAACATAGTGTAACTAAAACCTAACCCTTACTTGTCATCTATTATGATGGGAGGTAAGGCTAAATTGCATGATTCCTAAGAATGTCTAGTCAATTACATTTGGGTTGTTTTGAGAGCCACTTCCTTCACCTTCTTCGTAGGTCGATGCTTCCCCAACTCCTAGCTTTCGCTTTGCACGGGTTCGTGAAGCTGGTCCGTCTGCCTTCAAAATTGATTGCAACACGTTGGAGTCCTATAGAGCTTGGAGGGTCCTTGTTGTTTGCGGAGAATGTGCTTCCAACAAGTAGTCAAGTGCTTGACTTTGGTAATATGGTCCGTACGTAGAGTCCAGGTAAGCCATACTAGTCAAGTCTTCTAGGGAGGCACTATCATCTTGATTAGCCACCCTTTCTCCTTCTAAATTCCAACGGTGTCGTTGCGGATGAGGACCCCACTTGAAGGTTGAGGAGGTCCTGTCCCAATATCCACCAAGGCATTGGAAGAAGAATGCCCTCCTCCCTTCGTTTTGTGGCCCCTTTCCCATGAGCCTTGGTGCAACTCTGGCAATTTCGTCTAGGTCTGTTTCCCAATTCAATTGCGAGCTAGCAGGTCCTTTTTCTTGATCATGTTGTCCTTCTCGCCAACTCCAAACCAAATCTCGGCCCCACAAGGTTGTGTTAGCCGTAGTATCATGTGTGTGTTCCCAAGAAGGAGGCATGTAGGTCGTCAAGTTGAACATGGTATATAGGCGATCATGGAATGTTGCTGAACAAATCACACAACGTTGTCTAATCAAGCATTGTGTGATGAGACATTGGGGGTGGTATACATGTGCACAAGATCCTAGTGCCCAACCCCCTTTGGGGCCAAATTGTTCAAGACATATGGGGCATTTGGTATGGTCCAAAACAAAAGGTGCAGGCTTGGGCCACAATAGCATTCGTTTCTTCTCTTCTATGTGGCTAGACATTTGGTTTTCGTGGTCCCAACCATTTTTGCTCCAATCTATGACCTCCTTTTGTGGCAATTCCACCATGCACATGTTATTGGGAAACATGTCCTCCAACAATGCCCATGACGTCAGTCCATTCTCACGTTTAGGAGCATTTGCAACAAAGTTTCTAGAAACTTTCTCTAGCTCCTTCGCAACTTGTTGGGATCTATCCACGGAGAGAATGCAGGCGACCTTCCAATCGTAGTATGTGGTAGTCAACTCAGCCAACTTTCTTCGAAGCATCTTATTTTCTTCTTGAAGTCCATGGTCTTTCTCCAATTGAATAATTGATGGAACCACAGGAAACGAAAGAGAGTCTTGGGTCCCATTGAGGTCAATTGTGTCATTGCTAGTATATCTTGTGACAATAGTAGGAAGTGTATTTGGAATGATGGGGGAGCGTCTAGTGCGCTTGGCAAGAGGAGAACGCTGAAGGATATGGTTGGTAAGGTCCCCCACAACTTTGTCCACATTTTGGAGGTTCTGCTCAACAAAGGCGTCATCCATATCCGACAAAGTGAAAGTGTCAAGGTCTTTCTCACGGAGGCGTTGCAGTTCTGTAGTTTGTTGAGAGATGAGTGTACTTTTTTGTTCACACTCACATCGCAATTTCCTCATTTCATTCTGTAGTGAAGAAATTTCAACATCTTTGGTCTTGAGGAGGTCCAGAGCTTTTGTCAAAGTCATAATGTCATGGCTTGAGCCCATTGTTGATGGAGAAATGGGAACACAGTTAGTTTCTTCCATAGCCGTGTCCTCATCGGGCCCAAAGTCGAAGACGTCATTTGTGCGCTATGTTGGTAGTGATGGGTTAGGAACTATAGTTGGAATCGATGCGGGTCCCACTCGTGTTGTTGAACGCCGTACTCTAGATGGTTGCCTTGGTTGTTGTCCCGTGGATGTTGCGGGTCCTTCTACAACTTCATTTTGAATCTCATTGGGGCAAACAAATTGCTCCACAATTCGTATGACCCTATGGACTCGCGTACCATTAGAGTCATCATCTTCTTCAGACTCCTCAGTGTCAACCTCAGTGGCAAGGGTTTGCATTTTGTATGCACTTCGAATAGGACCAAGTCCCCCCCTCAAGAAAAGCTAAAACTCCTTTTGGGATGAAACCACTCTTTGGACGAGTGACATACGTACTTCCCTTGATTGTGCTCCAATCAACCTCTTTGTTTAGAGCGACCTCAACATATGCTCCTCTAGCAAGGAAGAGGGGGACCTCTTTCCTATCTACAAAGGCGGTTTTGTAGAGGACTTGCCACAATTCAATGCATCTTTGAAGGAATGCTGGATTCTCACAGTACTTCAAGTTGGCCTTATTGGTGTGCCGATTATAATGATGACGCCATAAAGGAAAGAACTTGCCGATGTAGCACCACTCGATGTAGTCTTCACAGGTTTGTATTGTCCAAGGCTCAAGTTCTTCATTCCAACCCTTAAAAGCAAGGTGGGCTTCACTATTGAGCACGTGCAATCGTTTCCAATGAATAGTGCCCCTACGCTTGCGATGTTTGTTTTTGGAAGCCTTCCGTAATGCCCCGGCGGTCTGTGCAGCTGCGAAGATAGGCAATGCCCTGGCATTGTTAACTCCAGTGGCCATCAATGATTGTCGTGTCCAAGGCTCAAAAAACTCGTTTGGGAGTTTAGGTGGTCCACAACTACTAAGGTAAGAAGGGTGGATGAATGTAATAAATAGTAAATAGTCAAGGTTCACGCATGTAGCCACTAAAGGATACAAGACAAGAAGCCTCAATGAAAGGTGCCCAAAAGGTCTTGGGTGAGTGGATAAATAGATGGGGCGAGCGCGGGTGAGAGTTGGTCATGGGGCGCGTGCGGGTGGGCGACCACCGGTTGAACTCGCGGTCTCCAGGGGGCGCGCACGGATCTCGGGGAGCGACTACGGGTCTGGTAGGGCGCATTCGGGTTCGAGGAGGCGACTGTGGGTCCAGGGGCGCGTGCGGGTCTTTTGGGGGGCGACTGCAGGTCTTTGGGGCGACTGCGGGTCCCTTGGGAGGCGACTACGGGTCTTTGGGGGCAACCGCGGGTAATTGTGGGGCGTTACTTCTCTTTGGGTTCTCACTTTGTGTCTTTGCTTTGCAGCTTGCCACATACTCGACACCCGCAGTCGCCCACCAGCCTAAACCCAAAGTCGCCCTACCCGTGGTCGCCCAAACCCGAGGTCGCCCACACCCGCATGCGCCCCTTTAGGATGCTACGTGGAAGACACGTGTTTGCCACATGGCATCCAGGTGGCCTCACAAGCAAGGTAAAATTTTTTTTAAAAGTCAAAGGTAAGTTTGACTCTATTAGATGGACAAGAGGGTCTACTTGACGTGTTGGACGTCGTGTTTGTCGAGTTGTCGAACTGTCCGCCGGAACAACCATGCACACGGGAAGCGCACGAGGAGGAGGAGCGAAAGCAGAAGTGCAAGCATAAGCAGAGCACCCGGAATGCACACGAGGAGGAGGAGAAGAAGCAAAAGCTGAAGCGAAGCGCCTACAAAACCCACGAGGAGAAAGACCGGAAGCAAAAGGGAGAAGCGCAAAGTGAAGCGCAACAACTGGAAACCCTAAGTGAGAGCGTAGACAAGCTGAATCTCCACATCGCCGGAGAGAGACAATCCCTTCACCGTCTGTTGTGACCCCCAATCGCGCGGAACAAGACCCAAGGCCGTGGGATTTTAAAATTTTAGAGTACTTTATTAGGATCCATAGACAATTTTATACTATAATAGGACTGTAATAATTTATACTGCTTGTATACATGAACGCTTAATCCTTGAAAGGCTCTTGGGGTCCCTTTGTACGACCGATATATTGCTTTATAAGTCTTCAACTGTCGTTTAATAGATGACTTATGATACATTTGTTTTTAATACTACAATCATGATAATTAATTTGCTTCATGACGAAAAGTATTTGGTCAATTTTTTCTTCATCAAATACCACCAAATACATAATGTACTATATGGACCCAAAAGGCATTCAGGCCTTTCTAGGGTTAAACACCAAGGATGACATTTTCTATCCAAAAAAAGTACATTTATGTACAACTAAGGTGCAATTGTTAATTCCTATATTTCTGTGCACGAAAACAAACATGAGCTAAGAGAATAAACATACATAGTTACAATGACCCTAAACCTCGAAATATACTCCATGTTTATTAAATAGCATATTCTAATGAATTGATTTAGGGAAGATTGTAGTTTTAGGTTGTAATTTGAAAAGAATAATGATTCACTTCCATGGTTGTTCGGTTGAACAACTCGACAACATGACGAACACGACGTCCAACACGTCTAGTAGACCCCCTTGTCTGTCTAATAAAGTCAACTTTAAGGTTGACTTTCAAATAAAGCACTTTCTATTTCCAATCTTGACATATTTGAGTTTCATTTTATTGAAGTGTCTTAATTTAATAATCAATTATTACATTCAAAATTATGGATCATAAATAAAGGGATATTTCAAATTGTCTCTACTGCTAGGATAAGGCCTTATGTGACAAAATTGTCTAGCGTATGCAACACTCGTCTTATACGACACGCGACATCAGACGAACAACTCAACATCCGAACCCCCAAAAGCGTTCTATAGAACAACCCTGTTCACTTCAAGCTATAAAACTCATTGTTAATGTTTTATAGTTGAATGATTTTCACCTATTGGTTCGAGGGTCTAACCCTAATAGATAATTTCATAGGTCACAATCTTTAACCTCTTCATTTTTTTAATTGTATTCACAAAGCTTTCTCGCACACCTTGAACCCTCTATAGAATTTTATTTACTAATACAGCAATTTATGGGTGAAAATCTATATGCTAATCGTTTCCTTCTTTATGTTCGCAAAGCATTCTCACACTCCTGCAGTGCACAAATATCTTTAGGTGTGGTTAGGACCCTTAACCGTCCTCATTTTTGTGTTTTGCATCATTCAAAATGTATAAGAAGTTCAATGTTCGGGTGAATGTCTAGTATTTAATCCTTATGCAAGAACTAGTGGTTCCTTGAAGTCTTTTACTAATGTTGTAAATTGCGAAAAAAATAAAAAAATAAAAATTTTGGGTAATCATAGATATTGCAAAACATTACAACTTTCCACATTGTTGATTGTTTTGTACATTCAAACATGAACTGTAGGAGTATTCTAAATTGGTCATCGACTTTACAATAGTAGGTTATTTATAATCTTTATTGACTTTGTAGACAAGAGAAGCATACTAGAGGACGGTTTAATTTTGCATAAAGAGAATTTTTTAAAATTTGGCCTAAATAAGAAGAGGTCATACAATCGGGATTCAAATGTTTGAAAAAATTCTCACAAAGATGTTTTAAGCATTTATAGTTTTATAAATTCATAGGAACATGACACTTGTACTGTAACTTGCAGGCAATGGTTAGCTTTGGGTATCATTTTTTGGACATACTAATTAGATGGTTTTTGTTTAAGTCCTCCAAAACTTGTCTAAATTGTTCATTTTGATCAATAACAAAAGACCCTAAAATGAACCAAAAAATTCTTGTGCCTCAACGGGGTAATAATATATATTTGTAATGCCTTTTTTTTTTGGGATTAAATTCTGTGGATATATTGATAGAAGCAAGAAAAAAATGGTAAATTTTGAGATTTGCAAGCATTATAGTGCACAATTGATTAAATTTTTTTTTTTTAATTATTTATTTTCTGTATGTAAACAATAAATATAACTAAGGAATATTCAAAAATAATATTAAAATAAAATTATTTGATAATCTACATGCTTGTTATTATTTAAGGGTTCTAGGTACTTATGACAAAACTTACTTTTTCAACTAAATCCTAAACCCTGAACTTCTTTCATTGAGATTAATTTTTTTTACATCATACATTAGTAATGAAGTCAATTACAATTACATTCTATGAAATCATATCTTATTATATTTAAAAGAGAAAGTTTGTTAACAGAATGGAATGGATTGATATTGTATTTTTAAACAATTCTTTTGGTATCCAAAGCTAACCATTGCCCTTGTATAATAAATACAAAATTTCATGTACTTCCAATAGTTGATTCGAAGGTGTGTACGGCATTCCTTATTTGTGTATAGAACTATTAATGATGGGACAAATAGACACTTACAATGTTAGTGATTTATTATTATTTGTTGGCATTGTAAACTATACAAACATGGTAGAAGTTCGAATTTGCAAGTACTTTGGCCATTCACTACAAACTGAATTGAGGAAGGTCATCAAATTGGTAAGAATCCATACTAGAAAAAATACACAAAGGAACAATAATTATTTATAAAAGCTTGTATAAATTCATAAAACGCTTTACTTCTACTATAATTTCTAGGAATTGGAGTAAACAGTTTTCTTAAAATTATGTTCAGTGTAAGGTACTTATTGACTACAATAAATTGGTAAAATTATGATTCAAGAGAAGTTGAAGCCCCATGTACACAACTCCTATATCACATGTAGGGGGCGTTGGCATTAAAACAGCTTATAGGACAATTTATGTAAAAATTACATCAAATGAAAATGGCAAAAAAGGTAGGTGAAGACCAAAGTCCACTAAAAAAATGAACAAGTGTTATAAAATGTTGGGTTCTATATGTCTTAGAGAATATTCACCATATATATGAGTCATTTCAACACTATTATGTAATCTTCAAAAACTCCTTTGAGAAGTGCCCACCAATTATAACCGTAACATTCATTAATAGTATTCTATTTATAATAAAAAAATCTTCAATGTTTACCAAAAAGATTAAAAAGTAAGGTAGCTTGCTCGAGGATACATGTATTTTGTAAACTATTATAATTAGGTTTATAATGCCATTATTGCTTTCATTATAATTACATTTATGGATTCCTTCAAAATACTACTATAAGAACTTTCTACATGAAAACTAGATAATCCCGTTCACATTGGACTATAATGCATTGTATAATTACTATCAGGGCCATATAATATGCGAGGATCCTACCAATGTTTCATCAATAATGCATTGAAAAAAAGGAAAAACACTAGTTTAGTGTATTCAAGAACATTCAATACAAAAAATGCTATAAAATAATGTAAACTCTACTTCTTTAATTTGCCATTGATTCATTTTAGTGTAAATTCTATATTCTTTTACTTATAAATTGTGTTCAAAAAACAACATGAACTAGGTCATTTTAGAGCTAAATGACAACACGAATTCAACTCCAAAAAATTCCCAACATTTCTAATTCAATAAATCCTTCATAATCTAATTATTGACAACTAGTTTGTTCATTTCATTACCAAACTTCTGGCAAGATTAATAGAGTAACTAAACATGAAATGCCACAAGACAATATTCACTTACAACTTTTTAATATTTTGAACATAGACAATAAATGTAAGCTTCTAAACTTCTGCGAATGAATTTGTATACTAACATTGTCAATCATATAAGAAACAAAATAGTTTTATTGTAACAAATCCTTGTTCGGTTTCATCATCTAATTTTCTCCAAAGAAAAGATGTGGATCTAAACCCTAAACCCTAAACCCTAAACATACCCTAAACCCCCAAAGCATGAACGCATCTATCTAATTATGAAAAAGTGAGGTCGCATTTTAGACATTTACTTCATTTCTGTAAATGCTAAGAATATAAATTCATTTGCATGTGACGTATAATTAAAATATTCATTAAACTCTCACCTAACATACTCAACAATTACCCTTGTTTTAGGTGATTTTTTCATTTATCCCATAAATGATTCAACAACCATTTATTCGTCGACAGTTGGCAAAGAATCCTTCTCTGTAGGACACAAGGGCAAGTAATCATCCCCGAAATTTCTATATAAAGGAGAGATCTTTCACTGTAGTTTGACCTACAGCTAGTATTTTTGCATTGTTTAGAGTAGGTGATCTTAGACGGATCCAAATAGGAGGATTCCCACAGTCACTAGCCCATGCTTCAAGGACAAAAGTGCTGAAAAAAAGGAAAGCCCCATCATGTCCTTGTTCCCAAAGACATCGGATAGGAAAAAATAGAACAAGGTTTGCCTCGTAATTTTCGGTCTACATTACTCTATCAGATGGAAGAAGAATCTTAGGGAAGAAATAGACGGCAGACTGCCCCCCCCCTAAAACCAATGTGTAAAGTGATCCCAAGTGGAAGAGGAATCTTCCCCAGAAGGACGGAAATTCATAGTCCTTCATTCTCGTTGGTGCTTCTTTTCCCCCACCAAGAAGACCTATGGACGTCCAGACATGCTTTAGAGATTATACTCTCATTATCTATTGTCTTCCTGATCCCTTCCTTCTCTCTCTCTTGTGCTTGGTTTCACAGTTGTGTCACGTTGTCGTTGAAGATCTTCGCATCAATTGTGACGAAGGCGTCTTGTGCTTCTAGCTTTTGGTAGTATTCTTCGCATTCTATATGAATTAGTTAAAATTTGTGCCTTTTTTGTTTGCAGTTGCACTTCATGTGAAGTAGTTCAAATTTCTATCATTCTGGTTTGTTGTTGTAGATCATGTAAAATAGCTCAAATTTTTGTGATTGTTGTTTGCAGCTATACTTCATGTAGTATTGTTGCTTTTTTTTCATTCCTCATTGGAATTGCACTGTTGAGAGTGCACCCATGCTTGGATATATGACTTTGGGCTCCGTATTTGAAATAAGGTCCATGCATTTTTGTGATGCGTCCTTCATTATATGCCTATGTGTATTTCCATGTCTTTTGATGGAGTTGTCTTGTTGAAGGCAATTGCATTTCTAAATTTGTGGAAGAAGTGATGCGTGTGAAAGGGGCTCCTAATTTATCGCCGCAAAACCCGGACCCCTTCAATTCGATGGGAAATCAATAGAATTCCTTTAGATCCAGTCAATTCATGACATTCATGGGTTATATAAGGCGTGCAATTTAGGTTGGTACGACTTGAATCATTGTTCGGATGAATTTGTAGACGTTTATGCTGACTCCAATCGTACTCAGCATAAATTGATAAATAATGGAATATGAATTTTCAGATAGCAATTCAGGTCGTACTGACCTGAATCTACATTTCCAATAAATCTTGAGCATATATATATATATATATATATATATATATATATATATATATATATATATATATATATATATATATATATATATATATCAATTTAGTAAATAACGAAATGGAAATATTGTTTCGTAAACATTTGAAATGCAATTGCAATTTCAGGTCGTACCGACCTAAATCAACCCGTCTTGAATTTACTATATTCATGAAAAAATAACCATTGACCTTAGTCAACTTAATGTTGAATTGCAAAGCTTTGACTGCAATTCAGGTCGTACTGATCTGAATTTACATGTCGTAAATGTGTTGACTAATTCATAATGCATATCTTATGGAAGTAAATATATAAAAGGTTGAAGCTGAAGTCTTCGATTGCAATTTAGGTTGTATCGACCTGAATTGACATATTATAAATCTATATAATATATCAAAATGTCCAGTAAACATACCTACATTGAGAGATTCTTGATTCTGAAGTATTAGACAATAAGTCAAGTCATAACGATTTGAATCATTATGTACAAAAACTGTAGAAGTGAACATACTGCACGTCTGATGGACTCGGATGAGGAATGTTTGACTAGAATTAATGTCCTACTGAAGTTAATCGATATGGACTCAATCTGTAATCTGAAACGTTAATTCAGGTCGTATGGACCTGAATAGACAGATTCTAAATCTGTGATTGTAGAACGCCCTTGAAGTCTCATTTATTAGAAGTCAAATTTTTTTGGTTCTTTAATCATTGTTTGTAATTCAAGTCTTGTCGATCTAAATGTTCACTAACTTGCATCTTCCGAGTTTCTTTGCAATTCGGATTGGGATAATGAGAATCGACATCTTCCGCAGTGTTTTGGTTTTCATGTTCATTCAAATTGTATCGATGCAAGTGAAGAGTTTAGTTTTGATATATTCAATTTAGTTTGTGATAATCTGAATTTATATTTTAAAAATAATGTCTCCAATGCGTGCAATTCAGGTCCTGCTGATCTAAATTGGAAATTTGAAGTATTATTGGATGCCAATTGATGCTTAGTTCTTGTCTGCAAGTGAACTCAATGTTGTATTATCTTGATCTGTAGGAATTATGGGCTCCCATCCCATTCCTCTTGATGCAATGGACTCATCAGATGATGAGTTCCAAGCTCTTGAGGGGATGAATGTGGGCATTCCAGAGTGCGAAGGACTTGCCTGTCGCCAATGGAATACAAAGTGCGTCACTCTCTATAACAATGAAGGCATACTTGTTGGAGAAGGTACTTGCCATAGTGTGAACTCGGATTTGGTTCTTGGTGCCAATGGTCCTCTGGCAAATACTCATGTTGCAGTGCACATTTCAAAGATACATTCCGAAGTTGACATTCCTTTGGAGCAGGTGTACTCTTTGATAGCGTGGCCTACTTAGCTTGTTCATTGCCGTGGGGCAAGCCTGCACGACCATGAGGCTAGGGATAATTTCAATCGAATCCAAGCGAGTTTGTTAAACCCGCCCTCCTTGTCATCTGCACGTCCATATACGAGCATCATCTGAAATCCACCTCGAGAGACTTCTTTGAAATCAAAGGACCTCCTTACACAAGAGTCTATCAATGCAGTGTCCAGCAAAGTTTGTTGCAGCCAAAATTGTGTTCAACCATTTCCAAGGGAGAAGATTCGAGCCTTTCATGAACGCATGTACCACAATTCAACGTTCAAACATAGAGCCTTCATGAAGATGGAGGTGCACAGACAAGTTCATCGGGACTGCCGAGGGAGAAGGATGGTCACGGTTAAGGGGGTTAATGTTTGTATGAAAGCATGGATGCATATTTCTAGGGTCCCAGAGGCCACATTCTATCGCTACCAGACATATTCAAATAATGGTCGGGAAGCAATGGCACATGGTAATTCAGGGTTGGTGAAGCCAAGGAAACACACTCAACAAGCTACCGCAACATTGAAGTGCATTCTAGACAAGGAGGAAGATCACATGCCACATCGTACTCGGACTCTCAAGTCTGGGGATAAGGTCGTGTCCATGGTTTTTCCGCCTACCTTTCAGTGGAAGGATCAAATTGAAAAAATCAATGAAGCCAATGCTGCTTTTGGGTTGAAGGAGGTGTCAACTTCTAACTTGAGCAAGATTAGATCATCCAGGTTCCCAAAGTACGATGTAAAAAAGCCAGGAGATAATTTTGCTCGGTGCTCTATTTGTGACAAATTGTAGGAACTAAGGAAGGGAGCATTTTCTGGGTCTCACAGTGCTTTGAAGTGGTCGCGAAAGTTGGACAAGCATCTTGCCATTGCTCGTGCTCATAGGGAGTTGTACTATGCAAATCGTTACCGATCGCATAATTCTCCACATGAGTGCCTTACGATTATGCATGACAAGATGGATCATGCTAAAACCGCTTCTCTAGTCTTCTCCCACAAGAGTAAAGAACTTGATGGCCTAGTGAAGTTGCCTGTGTTCGCAACTGGCATGATTGCGCATGGTCATGCTAATGTGCGCTATGCGCATTACGGTTTGGATCTATTTCCCCACGATTCAAACTACACCATTGGCTCCATGGCCAAACTATTGCGAGATTTGGAAGAGCCACCAAAGTCTTCTTCTTGGCAATTGTTTATGAGGTCGGGGTCGACAAATTTGTTTGGTGCAGTGCTTAAGGGAGCTGAGATGTGTGAAGTGTCCCTTCCTCCTCCACCAATTACCTTAGTTCTAGCGACGCCGTTGCCACCCATTCTAAATGTGCAGATGGACAATGCCACCGGGGACAACAAGAACAGATATGTTTTTTGTTTTTGGTCTCTACTTGTTGCAAACAAGATCTTCCGTGAAGTGTATGTGAACTTCATGATTGTGGGTCATACACATGACGACATTGATGTGCTATTTGGAAGATGGAGCATGTTGTTGAAGAAGGAGAACTTCCCTATAGTTCCTGCACTCATGAAGTCATTCATGGATGTGGAATCCATTCCTACTATCCCTCATCTTATAGAAGAGGTGCCTAATTTCAAGGGATTCATTGCAGGTTCATTTGTGGACAGAGATGAGATACTCGTTGGACATACGAAGCCACAATAAGTGAAGTTCTATTTAGATTCAACGGGGTGTCCAGTCATGAAGTACAAATTGTTGTGCACCGATGAGAACTGGTTAGGGCATGATGGCAGAGGCATCAAATTGTAGAAAGAAGATGTAGAAGGGCAAAGTTCGTGGACTCGTGGAGTGCCATTGCCAGTTCTACAATGTCCTATGAGAGGCGTGGAAGACATTTTGAAAGGGATATCTAGATTTGTCAAATACTGGGAGAAGTTGTGCAATGCAGATGTCACTAGGGAATACCGAAGGCACTATGAGCATTTGGTCTACTATTGGCAGGGCGTGAAGGTAACATTATTGGAACCAGTAGCTACTTCTACTGTTTTGAGGGATGGTTTTTGGCCGGCAACTCGTGTTCAAGCGGCTCGAGAGGATGAAGTAGGAGAAGATGGCAAGGATTGTGAAGAGTTTGGAGAGGATGACACCTACGTTGGGCCTTTGCGGGGTCGCCCACAACCATCCTTTAGGGTGGGTCGAGATCTCTTTGAAGGCTACTTTGTCACAATTTGACCCGCTGATGGTGACACTCGACTAGTTTGGATTGCAAGGGCATTGTCTGATCCAAATTGTAATCCTAAGAAACCGAATTGTGTTCTCATTCAATACTTTCGTCCAACATCGAGGAGTCAAGATGTTCAAAACTTCTATATTGGATGGGACAGTGAAAGAGGTTTACGTTAGAAGGTTGATATAGCCGATCCACCTATTTGGGAAGAAACGAATGCTCTCATGATAGCGTGGAAGTCTCAAATTAGAAAGGACACACACCAATGTTTGCTCAAGATCCCGGCTGCTCAAATTGAAATCATTAACCAGAGTTTGGCTTCGTATACTTTGTCTTAAGTGTAGCGTTCAATGAGTTGGATTAGGTCCAATATGTTATTAGCTACATATGATAGAGTGTTATTTGTTTTCTTATACGTCTACAATATGCTTTCACATTACTGTGAAGGATATCATTTTGATTTCTTATAAATGAGGGGTTGGAGATTTAGATTCATGAATGTTTAACTATAGCTTACTACGAGTAGTATTCAAAGCTTTGGTTTCTTTGTGGGGAGTAATATGTTTGGATGTTACACTTGCAACATTCAGATTGCAAGTGCAATATGTATACTATATTAATATATTTCATATGGCATTTTATATATACTTGTTTGCAAAAGACGTGCAATTTTTGACCATATACAATACAATCTTCTTTTCAAAACATTATATCCATTGCATGACTCTCATTTTAATAGAAATTGCTACTTTAATTTAATTAATTAAGTAATCATCAAGTTGAATTACAACTCACTCAATTCACTAATTGTACCTTTGAAGGCCAAATACTAATATGAGAGGGCGACACTCTCCCATTTTAATGAATATGATGTTAGAAATCAATCATGTCACGTACTTTTATATTTCTGATTCCCTATTTTCCTTTTGGCCCATTCCTTTTTTTTCTTTGTGAACAGTGTAGACATATATTTGGAACCATAAAGAAACAAGTCAAAATCTAATTCCACATTCTAGACCATATCATAGTGGTCTTATGATTTTATTTGAAAGCAAGCGAAATAGAAGTGGGAAGTTGTAATGCCAATGTTTCTACCCCATATGAAGGTTTCTTTTAGCTATTATTTATGATGGTCCATCCTTTTTGGACCCGCAGTCGCCCCCACACCAACGGTCGCCTACATCTGCAAGCACCTTTGGAACCCGCAGTCACCCCCTCTTGCGGTCGCCTCCATACCCGTGGACGCCCCATACCCGTAGTCGCTCGTTTCGCATGCGCCAGACCCGCACGCACCCCAAGGTGACCTCGGGTACTTAAGCGGTCGCCATTCTTGGTCTTGTGCATTGGCTTTCATCCACCTTGAAGTCGTTGAATGCGTGCTCGTGGGCCAAGGTGATTTCAGAAGGGGAAGTTTTTGCCCATTTTTCTCTCCAAGTTCAAGTCAAGAACACCTCGTTTTTCAAAAGAGGACCATGTCTACTTGAAAGGAAGGAAGTAGTACGGGTTGGATATCGGCTTGGGACAAGGACCTTGATAATCCTGCAGCATTTGTTGTAGATATAACTACCAAGGAGGTAATTGGGGGTGCCGGACCATCCAAGACAAAGAAGTCCAAGACAACACACGATAAGGACCCTACCTATCCTCTAGCACGATATACGACCTATGCGCATGAGGCTTGTCTGCAATGGTATGAGGAAAAAAGTGTACAATATTTGGAGAGGAAATACTTGAGAAATAAAGAGGCAAGCATCCAATCCTTGAAGGATGAGTTGGAGGACTTTATTACAAGGAAATGCAAGGAATCTTCGGACTACGTAGATGCGGATGAAGTGTATTTCAACCAATGGCAAACATCGATTGGCAATTGCCTACAAACTGGTATATTCAACACCAAGAAGTTGATGCTTGAGTTGCGACCTATAGTGCCTGGATTTGGAGAAACAGATAGGGCCCAGGAGTTCCGTGAGAAGATGGATTGGTGGCAAATTGCAGCAAAAAGATTGTCAAGGTCTAAAGCTAGGGGTATGGGGTGGCAGACGGATCATGGTTGTTCCGGCGGACAGTTCGACAACTCGATTAACACGACCTCCAACACGTTTAGTAGACCCTCTGGTTTGTCTAATAGAGTCAAACTTACCTTTGACTTTTAAAAAAAAATTTCCCTGCCCCTGAGGCCACCTAGATGCCATGTGGCAGACATGTGTCTTCCACGTAGCATCCTAAAGGGGCGCACGCGAGTGTGGGCGACCTCGGGTTTGAGCGACCACGGGTGTGGGCAACCATGGGTAGGGCGACTTTGGGTTCAGGCTGGTGGGCCACTACGGGTGTCGAGTACGTGGCAAGCTGCGAAGCAAAGACACGAAGAGAGAACCCAAAGAGAAGTAACGCCTGACAATTACCCGCGGTCGCTCCCAAAGACCCGCAGCCGCCTCCCAAGGGACCCGCATGTGCCCCAAAGACCTGCAGTCGCCCCCCAAAGGACCTACACGCGCCCCTATAACTGAAGTCGCCCCCCAAAAGACCCGCACGCGCCCTTGTACCCGAGGTCGCCCCTCCCAGGACCCGCACGTGCCCTTAGACCCGCAGTCGCCTCCTCGAACCCGAATGCGCCCTACCAGACCCGTAGTCGCTCCCCGAGATCCGTGCGCGCCCCCTGGAGACCGCGAGTTCAACCGGTGGTCGCCCACCCGCACGCGCCCCATGACCAACTCTCACCCGCGCTCGCCCCATCTATTTATCCACTCACCCAAGACCTTTTGGGCACCTTTCATTGAGGCTTCTTGTCTTGTATCCTTTAGTGGCTACATGCGTGAACCTTGACTATTTACTATTTATTACATTCATCCACCCTTCTTACCTTAGTAGTTGTGGACCACCTAAACTCCCAAACGAGTTTTTTGAGCCTTGGACACGACAATCATTGATGGCCACTGGAGTTAACAATGCCAGGGCATTGCCTATCTTCGCAGCTGCACAGACCGCCGGGGCATTACGGAAGGCTTCCAAAAACAAACATCGCAAGCGTAGGGGCACTATTCATTGGAAACGATTGCACGTGCTCAATAGTGAAGCCCACCTTGCTTTTAAGGGTTGGAATGAAGAACTTGAGCCTTGGACAATACAAACCTGTGAAGACTACATCGAGTGGTGCTACATCGGCAAGTTCTTTCCTTTATGGCGTCATCATTATAATCGGCACACCAATAAGGCCAACTTGAAGTACTGTGAGAATCCAGCATTCCTTCAAAGATGCATTGAATTGTGGCAAGTCCTCTACAAAACCGCCTTTGTAGATAGGAAAGAGGTCCCCCTCTTCCTTGCTAGAGGAGCATATGTTGAGGTCGCTCTAAACAAAGAGGTTGATTGGAGCACAATCAAGGGAAGTACGTATGTCACTCGTCCAAAGAGTGGTTTCATCCCAAAAGGAGTTTTAGCTTTTCTTGAGGGGGGGACTTGGTCCTATTCGAAGTGCATACAAAATGCAAACCCTTGCCACTGAGGTTGACACTGAGGAGTCTGAAGAAGATGATGACTCTAATGGTACGCGAGTCCATAGGGTCATACGAATTGTGGAGCAATTTGTTTGCCCCAATGAGATTCAAAATGAAGTTGTAGAAGGACCCGCAACATCCACGGGACAACAACCAAGGCAACCATCTAGAGTACGGCGTTCAACAACACGAGTGGGACCCGCATCGATTCCAACTATAGTTCCTAACCCATCACTACCAACATAGCGCACAAATGACGTCTTCGACTTTGGGCCCGATGAGGACACGGCTATGGAAGAAACTAACTGTGTTCCCATTTCTCCATCAACAATGGGCTCAAGCCATGACATTATGACTTTGACAAAAGCTCTGGACCTCCTCAAGACCAAAGATGTTGAAATTTCTTCACTACAGAATGAAATGAGGAAATTGCGATGTGAGTGTGAACAAAAAAGTACACTCATCTCTCAACAAACTACAGAACTGCAACGCCTCCGTGAGAAAGACCTTGACACTTTCACTTTGTCGGATATGGATGACGCCTTTGTTGAGCAGAACCTCCAAAATGTGGACAAAGTTGTGGGGGACCTTACCAACCATATCCTTCAGCGTTCTCCTCTTGCCAAGCGCACTAGACGCTCCCCCATCATTCCAAATACACTTCCTACTATTGTCACAAGATATACTAGCAATGACACAATTGACCTCAATGGGACCCAAGACTCTCTTTCGTTTCCTGTGGTTCCATCAATTATTCAATTGGAGAAAGACCATGGACTTCAAGAAGAAAATAAGATGCTTCGAAGAAAGTTGGCTGAGTTGACTACCACATACTACGATTGGAAGGTCGCCTGCATTCTCTCCGTGGATAGATCCCAACAAGTTGCGAAGGAGCTAGAGAAAGTTTCTAGAAACTTTGTTGCAAATGCTCCTAAACGTGAGAATGGACTGACGTCATGGGCATTGTTGGAGGACATGTTTCCCAATAACATGTGCATGGTGGAATTGCCACAAAAGGAGGTCATAGATTGGAGCAAAAATGGTTGGGACCACGAAAACCAAATGTCTAGCCACATAGAAGAGAAGAAACGAATGCTATTGTGGCCCAAGCCTGCACCTTTTGTTTTGGACCATACCAAATGCCCCATATGTCTTGAACAATTTGGCCCCAAAGGGGGTTGGGCACTAGGATCTTGTGCACATGTATACCACCCCCAATGTCTCATCACACAATGCTTGATTAGACAACGTTGTGTGATTTGTTCAGCAACATTCCATGATCGCCTATATACCATGTTCAACTTGACGACCTACATGCCTCCTTCTTGGGAACACACACATGATACTACGGCTAACACAACCTTGTGGGGCTGAGATTTGGTTTGGAGTTGGCGAGAAGGACAACATGATCAAGAAAAAGGACCTGCTAGCTCACAATTGAATTGGGAAACAGACCTAGACGAAATTGCCAGAGTTGCACCAAGGCTCATGGGAAAGGGGCCACAAAACGAAGGGAGGAGGGCATTCTTCTTCCAATGCCTTGGTGGATATTGGGACAGGACCTCCTCAACCTTCAAGTGGGGTCCTCATCCGCAACGACACCGTTGGAATTTAGAAGGAGAAAGGGTGGCTAATCAAGATGATAGTGCCTCCCTAGAAGACTTGACTAGTATGGCTTACCTGGACTCTACGTACGGACCATATTACCAAAGTCAAGCACTTGACTACTTGTTGGAAGCACATTCTCCGCAAACAACAAGGACCCTCCAAGCTCTATAGGACTCCAACGTGTTGCAATCAATTTTGAAGGCAGACGGACCAGCTTCACGAACCCGTGCAAAGCGAAAGCTAGGAGTTGGGGAAGCATCGACCTACGAAGAAGGTGAAGGAAGTGGCTCTCAAAACAACCCAAATGTAATTGACTAGACATTCTTAGGAATCATGCAATTTAGCCTTACCTCCCATCATAATAGATGACAAGTAAGGGTTAGGTTTTAGTTACACTATGTTTCTAGTTGTTTTGGCAAGTACGATGGAGTGGTTTAGGGTTTCCTTCTTTCATTCCACTTCTACGACTTCCTAGCATACCTATGTACGGCAATTCCATATGGCATTGATTTTTATTTAATACTACCTTTTTCTCCTCTCTACCAAAGCACCAATTTCTGAAATCATATCGAGAATGATCTTTTCGAGTTCTTCCAAAAATAGTTTGTATGAATCAAATCAACAAAGCTCTTAAAGTTTAACTTTTCAAATTAATTTCACTTGCATTGAGAAGAAAACTAGGTCACTACTCACTAGAGTGGAGCATCATTGTCCAATTGGATATTTCCTTTCATATTCTTTAAAATCGTGAGGTTCTAATTATAGGAAGCTTTTCCTCTAAGCTTTCAGGATACTTGGCCAAAGAAGGAATAAAAGGGGTTCAAATACAACATGCCCCTTTTCGTGGATGTTGACTTGTTGACTTCACATTACCATACCTTCAAATGGTTCACCCTATCCTTGGAGGTCAAAATTTTGATTCATAAAAAACATGAGTAGGCCAACTTACATATAAAACCTACCTAATTCCTCAATATCCATTGTAATTTTCTTCAAATTACGCTAAAGCTAGAATTCTAAAAAATCCTATATACAAGGAGGAACAATGCAACAAATCACCCGAGACAAATAAGCTCAATAAATTTCCTCGATTAATATGGTATTTGGGGCATAATTGGTTTTTCGTTCTCCACTATTCATATGAAAATCATTAATACAAGTTGTACTGTAGATTTCATGACGACATTCTCACAAAATAGTGAAAATACTATGTCAACTTTTACAGTCAAGAATCAAGAACTTCCCATCAATCCCATGTTCCTATTCGATTGTAATTATGTGCAAGAATCCCATTCCATTCATCATACCATCACCTTCTCCCAAAACATGAGAGAGACATATTCATCCATATAGAAAAGTTGTAAGATTCCAAAATGGTGTGGCATTTTCTCCCTTCCATGCACACCACTAGTGTGCCCACACCAATTTAACTATTCTAGTACACACATTGCTTCAAGACACCATATACATTGTTTTATCTCAAAACATTGCATTTCTTTATAACACCAGGATAGGCAAAATACAAAATAATCATGGTGAAAGTATTTATCCTCATTGTATTCCTAGGTATTTTATTTTGTGTTCGAGGTAGTCCTTCAAAATGGGCTCCGGACCCATTTGTTGTAATTCTGCATCAGACTTCCCTATGCTAGCTCTATTCCACTTATACCAATCCGAAAAAAAACGACTTTCTGCCCTCAAAGCTTCCAACTCCAATACCATCAATGGTAATCTTTGCTCATGGAACTTCACCAACTTCTCAAGCGTTGCTACTTCTCCAGCAACACTACCATATGTTGAGGAAGAAGCCAAAAGCTCTACTTTTGGAACGTGCTGGACGGCAGCCTCGTAATATTCTTTCTTCTTCTCCATTATTTGAAGTTCTAGGCTTCGCCTTTCATTCTGTGCTTGCTAATGTTTGCAAACAAGGGTTTTGAGTTTTGATTCCCATATCAAATAATGGTCCATTTTATGCACCTTCCCACTCTTCATTTCCTTCAAATAAAAATCGCGATTTCTTTTGAAGGAATGGAAGCCCTTGTCATTCTCTTCGATGACGTTCGTTATGGCCTTCAACCGTTGCTTCAACACCTCTACGAAAGTGGGATTCATTTCTTGCTCCTTCAAAGTTTTCAATTGCTCGTTCTTTGCACGCAATGCTAATTTTGCACTTTCTATTTTGGCAAGCAACATTGCCTCTTCATTTTCTGAATTGCTTCCTCCGCCACTCCCGTTACCCCTCTCGCAAAACGGGGTCCACTTTCCTAGCCACCCCATCATCCATACCTTCTTCATCCGTATCTTGTACTATGATGCTTGGGCTCTTGAGTTGATTGTCCACTTTGGTTGACTCCCACATCCACAGCTGGCCTAGATTCTTGTATGGCAACCTCCTCCTCATCGTTGTGAAAGAATGTCCATCGTATTCATGGGTGTGTAGATCAGAGCTTGAAGTCTCTGACCAAACCATGCTTTCATCGCAAACAAATGACTTCCCACGCTTCACCTTGGATAACATCTTCTTTACATCCACAGGTTCATCTGGTGGTAAAATTTTTGCAGTCTTTGGAATGATCGCAATAGGGACCTCCTTCAATGTTGACCAATCCACCTCCTTCTTCAACACATATTCAGCATACACCATTCTCACAAGAAAGAAACAGAAATTGTCGTTTCGATAAGTTGAGTCCTCCAAATACAAGTGCTTCCACACCTCACAACATCTAAGTATGAAGCCCTCATCCTTGGAGTATGCAAGATTTACTTTGTTTTGCTTCAGATGTTCTTTGTGCCGACACAAGGGAAATAATTTGCTGATGTGGCACCAATCCACGTATTTGCAAACGGTTTTGTAACTCCAAGGCTCAGGTTCATTTCTCCAACCTTTAAATACCTTAATCTTTGGATGGATCAAAATGGCCACACGCTTCTTGTGAATTTTACCAGACCGTTTCCGACCCTTGTCGCGGATGAGCTTCATCTCTTGTCGTGTAAGGCGTTTGATTGTGGCAGGCGTCAATGGTGGGGGTTCATTCTCCATAGTGCTCAATCTATACGATCAATTCTACTCGGATACTATGCCAAATATACCAAGCCTAAAACCGTGGTTGTCCAAACTTAAATCTATTACCTCGTGGTA
>OY987272.1:2156007-2172996 GCA_963920665.1 Straminergon stramineum
ATCATAATTCACAACATCTCTATCATCAGATACAGATTCATCATCCTCGTCTTCCGAGATAGGCCCTTCCGAATCTTCGGACTCCACGTTGTCATGGTACCACTTCTTTTCATCTTTCTCCTTCGATGCGGCTATGACTTTGGAATTGGTGTATACATACACCAAATCGGCTGCTCTCTATGGCCTCAACTTGTTTCGGGATTTGTTGTGAACAAAAGAATAGCTACTCCAATTTTGTTCACATGAAGATGATGACACTGGTTGGGCCAAAATCCTCTTTGCAATTGGAGCAATGAGCTTGCCACATGCACCTTCAAAATCCCACCAAGCATGTGCCGACAATTTTTGCTCAGCGGATCCAACATGTCGTGGAACAGAGGATCTCAATGTCGAAATGCTACAAATTCCTTCACTACGTCAGGATAAGTTCCTGGTTGACATATTTTTCTGATAATGCGCTTGCATGCATTTGTTGCATCTTGATCGTCAGCTAGTTCTTTATCATGAAGAAGGTAAGGGTTCAAAAGAGCTCCTACATAATGTAGATCGGTCTCTACCATTTCACGTCGCTTACTAAATGCCTTTTCGATAGGAATGGCTAAGTCCAAGGACAAACCAAAGGGCTCTTTTCGTAAAGACAAGACATGCTTCTCTAAATTCCTCATGATGTGCAACACCTTGCCCATGCATGGTGTCTTCGCATCCAAATCACGTAGACCAAACACCACAGGAGCCATCAATTCTCGGAAATTAGTGGCACGGGCCCAAAAATGCTCATCTAAAATTGTCTTCTTCACCTCCCGAGACTTTGTACAAGATTTTGCGTTCCTCGTGTCCCGTAACTTGAGGACATATTCTACCCATTGTGGATCCACCACACTTTGTTGCAATCCAGTCCTGACCTTCAACAAACGAGAAATCATGAAGAAATTGGAGGCAAATCTCATTTTCACCGACATCAATAAGCTATTCTTCGTTTCGTGCTTTTGAAATATAGCTAGCGGCATATGCCGCAATCTGAAGAACTTTACAACAATTTGGGCCTTTTCCACTAGCTCCTTCAACCATTCTTGCTTCCCCCAATCTTGAAGCAACAAATTCAAGGCGTGCACCACACAACCTTGAAAAAAAATGTGCGGATATTTACTCGACACCATATTCCATGCTGCCGGATTTACAGGAGCGTTGTCTGCAGTCACTTGCACAACATTTGTGGGGCCTACTTGTTCTATAAACTTTTCCAAGACACAAGCCAAAAAAGGAGCATTTTTTTCGATTCCACTTATATCCACCGATCCTAAAAATTGTTCACCCGCAGAAGATACAAGCATGGCATTTATCAATGGTCGATTGGTAACCGAGCTCCATCCATCAATAGACAATGTTGCTTTAAACTTCCGAATGCTATCTTCGGTTCGACTATGACGCTTTGTTTTGATGTCAATCTTCGCTTGGTCAAGCAATTTATGGCGTAAATCATGATACGATGGTGGAGCGTAGGGCCCACGGTACTCGGCTGTTTTTTTCACTGCTTCTTTAAATGCCGGATTTCGAGCTATGGCAAATGGTATGTTTGCCGCATAAAAGAAATTGGCCCACACTGCATTCAAATTGCATTTTGCTGCAGAATCAAAGCCATCCACTAGACTACTCTGTCTTTGAGGTCTACTACCTGATGCCCTTGGAGTGTCACGATCACTGGATGTTTTTGTAGTTTGGTTTACTTCGGATCCTACACCAACAAATTCTTCCGGTGCTGTGCATGAGTCCTCTTGAGTAGAACGTGCCACATCCCTTTCATTTGAAAAATCCCTCTCGACCATACGCATGCTACCAACATCTACATTGTCAATGATCGGTCTCTACGGGAATGCCCCATTAGATCGAAGAAATAGGATTCGAACATCCGGCGTCAATTGCGACCAAAGACTCACTCCTGTATCATGAACACCTGATGGGCCTTCATATCCTAAATGGCTCAACATATGGCTTATCTTCTTCGCAAACACCGAGTTGCAAGCCTTGCACTTTACCTTATTGGTTGATGCGGTACCATACCAACCAGACCAATCCTTGCTCATAGTGGCAAGGCACAAATTTTAATTCCTTATATTGGAATCCAATTCAAAATGTGAAGACCAAATGAACAATGTCCAAATATAATAAAAAATGAGTGCACAAAGCCTTGAAAATCAAGGCCCTCCCGTCCACTAAACTATACATTACCAAGCAAGGGACACAAAAATTATAGCTCCTAGCCCTTGGAAATCTTAGCGTTCAGTTTTCAAGAGTGCTCTCAAATGACTTCTTTCCTACACTTATAGTCTCCCAAACTGGCTTGACTGTTGGAGACCATTTTTGAATCCACAGAACATACTATCCGCCATCGCCTGATTGCGTAACGGACGGGCGGTCGGGCGGACGAACGGTCCAGCGGTCGAGTTGCCGGTTTAGTCAGGCGGACGGACGCTCCAGCGGACGGGCGGTCGGGCCCATGGGGGTCGGGCGAACGAGAGGTCGGGCGGACGGGTGGTTTAAGGCGGACAGGCGGGGTAGGTCGTGTTCAATTGTTCAAATGTTCAATGCTTCAAGAGATGTGGGACAAAATAGGGATTTAGGGATGGAATGAGCCAATGAGGAGATTTTTAAAAATTATGGTTTCATCAAAGGGTCTTATAATTTAAAATTTCTGGATGAGCATGAAAAAAACATACTTCACAAAAACCTATCCTTCATAAATCACCATAGCATGAACTTCAAAGAAAGCAAAAGAAATGATTAATTCAAAGATATATATATTGATATTTCATATTTAGATATATAAAGAACTTCAAAACAAATCAAAATTCATCATGAGTACAATGAATTACTTGTAGTACTCAACCCTTATAACATTCAACTATTCAAGCCACACTCACCGGTATACTTCTATACTATTAAACATTTAAACATAATAAAATAAGGAAAGCCTCTCTTATACTTCAGAACCACTACCCTCTCCTAAATCATGAGATGGCCCCTCCTTAGCCAAAAGTCTTGCACTCATTCGTTGAGTATTTGACCCAGGACTGTAGACAACACCTCCTCTGGATCTAACCTCCATGTCCACCGCTGTAAACTGTCGTTTGGTTTTAGGAGAGTGGTCATTGTCATCGTCATCCTCTCTCTTCTGTTTTGAGCTTCGCTTTGGAGACAAATCCACTTCTTCAACCTTCAAGGCCCTCAACGTAGCATCCACTCGATCTACGAACACATTGACCTGTTCGTCATCAACTTTGATGGGTAACCCTATTGGTCGAAAATCGGCCAATAGAAACCCCCTCCATTTAGCTATAATGTCACCTATCCTCTTGTCAAATGCCCCAGCTACCTCCACAAATGAATGCCCTGTAGTGGTTTCCCCATCTATTTCAACAAGAGCACGAGCTTTAGCAACTTCTTCCAACTTTGACAAGAAAAGGGCCCTACCAATCAAAGTGTGATTATAAGCCCCATATTGCTCATTGAACTCTTGAGCATGCTCCACCTCTACCCAAGTTTTTTTGGACCCTTTTCGCACTTCTTTGTCGGGAAACCGAAAAAACTTCTTGTGTTGCACACTCCAATGGCCCACCATGTTGCAACAAAACAATTCACGAGCCTCGCCATCTTCAATACCCCGGACCCGCAACTCCACCTCTCTATTGACGGTCATCCACATGAAAGGATCCACTAGCTCTCCAGACTCCTCATACAATCCATGTCGGCATTCAATTGAATCCCACGTGAGAGGTCGCCTCCAATGCGAGAAATTCTGGAACTGGTATGGCCCTTGATCAAGAGGAAGGGTCCATCGGTTGTATTCGTGGCCAGGGGGCATATCTTCTAAGATACCAAGCATTTCATAGAACCGAGGGCTCAGAGGAGAATGACACTCGGCACAAACCAAACGAATGAGTGATGCTTTTACGATGCATGTCACGTGAAAAGTGTGGCGACATTGGCCCATGGTTAGGGCTCCTTCAAGGCCAAAAGGACCTTGGCAAAGGCTACAATGACTCTTCAAGATTCCTGGGGCTGGATCGCAAGCATGCACTACTGTCTTCTCTTTCTCCTTGATGTGCGCTGAAAGCGTGTTGTAAAGGACCCACCCTTCCTCTACTTCCAAGGCCCAATCGATGTGTGCAACACTGTCCTTCTTTGCGTGGTTCAACCGCTCAAACATATCATCCATGTCCCCCCAACATGTAATTTCCGTGGAACCCCTTGGATGTTCATCAAACACTTTCTTGAACCGAAGCAAAGAGGTCTCCACGGCATTGCATTCTTCATCCGACTTCATTGCCAATTTCATAAGCCCTTTCATTGCTTGAGATACTACAGAGGGTTTGTCTTGGAGTTTCTGTACCCATGCCAACCATCGAGACTCTAATCCGCTCTTCGGCATGCATTCCTCCATACCCATGATTCTTTGAAATCGGTCCAACTCCACCTCAACAAGGATTTTCTCTTGAATTGCTTCATCTAATTTCAATTGTAGCTCCTTCACCTCACTACCTTTCGTTTGTGTCGAAGCATCCTGCAATGTACGGGAAATATTAGGAATGATGGTCTGAACTGCTTCTTCACATTTCTTGTCATTCCCAACCTCATCCAAATTCAAGATGATGGACGTCTCCACCGCTTTTGCCTTCTCAAAAGGAAGAGAGAGTTGATCGCTCTCTTGACTTTCTTGCACAAATGGAATGATCACAGAGTCCATGGTAGGCCTACCCCTCTTCAACTCTTGTACTTCGAGCTCCAATTCTTCGATGCGCTTTCTTTGAACCACCTTGTTACAACGTTCCTGCTCCATGTTTTTCTGCGACAGTTGTAGCTTCATTTCCAAGTCCTCACACTTCATCTTCAGCCGATGAATGTCTTCTTCTAAGGCCATCAAACTTTTTAAGTTCATCACGCCACCTTCAAGAATTGGTGCCACTTTCTCAGTGAAATTGCAAAAAGCCAAGGCACCAGTCAACAATTCAGGTGCCATTTTGGAAAATTCCTCTGCCACGTTCCTAACCCAAGGAGTAATTTCAACTACCATTTGAGCTGAAGTTCTCAATCTGTATGCGGTTTGCGAAATAGTACCCCATCCCCCTTTTCCTGCGGGCTGACTAGAACTGCCTGCCTCATTTTTGGGATTATAATGAAGATGTTGTTCTACTAGTACTCACCAATGACTACAACATTCTAACAACTTTTCCAATTGATTGGCGGTGGGTATGGAACAAAGAATCTGCAATTGAGCCGAGCTTAAAGTTGCTAAATGTGGATGCCCTCCAGTTCTTGCGCTTAATATTTGTCTTGGGCTCAACCTTCGACTTGGGCTTACGTTTTGATGCGGACTCAACATTCAAATTGGGCTCAATGTTTGGCTTCGCCTTGGCAGCTGAGAAATCAGACTTGCATATTCCACCAAGCTCTCAAGAGCTTTACTATCTATGTAACCCTGAATTCTAGCATTGGTCCTTGCAAGTTGTTCCTCATTGACCTCTCCATCTGGCAAAAAAGGTGACCCACGTTCTTCTACCAGTGTTTCCTTGTTTGCAGCCATGTCTAGACCGCCCAAGGTTGTTTCATTCGTTGTAGTTTCCTTGCTTGGAGCCATGCTTTGTTCACCCAATGTTATCACATTCGGTGTGGATGTGAAGCATGTTGGAGGAGTTACAAAAACCTCTCCGTCGACACCTCCCGAGGAGACATTGCTCACTTTCGTGCAAGGTTGTGCCACTTTTGCGGGCCTTAATTGTACTGCATCACCTAAAACCTCGGAGACCTTTGTTGTACACGTTGTAGTATTTTTTAATACTTTTGGGGTCTTTGTTGGTTCACTTGGTTCTGCCTGAGAATCGTACAAATCAGAAATGTCTTTTTGATTGGGTTGCAGTAAAAGTGGAGAATCCACCTTAGATGGATAAGTGCTCCAATCTACCTTGCGGTTTAAAATGAGTTCTACATACACCATGCACGCCACGCTATAATTTCTACATCCCTTACTCCTTGGCTTGTCCCCAAATAGTGTCCGCCACACCTCCTCCAATTGATGCACAAAATGCTTATTGTTGCAATTATGTGGCTTACAACAAAAACCATGTGTATGCACCACGTGGCAATCCCGAGGCCACAACTTGTCAATGTGGTTCATTTTAACATACTTCTTGCATGTTTTGAAGGTCCAATATTCCCCTTCCTCCTCCTCCCAACCGCTCTCCGCTTTGATGTTCGGGTCATCTAAAATCTCATAGTGAAGCCCATGAGGGGCCCCCTTCGCTTTAGTCCCTCTTTTTTTTTCACCTCCTGAAGTCCTCCCGTTGATGGTAGGAACACCTTGATCCGCCATGATAGTTGATTTGAATTTTTGAGCCCTTCGAAAAATAGTACCACGGCACGTGAATACCGTGAGATGTGTGTAAATAAGTAACAGCGTAAATCAGCAATAGTAACAAAAGTTCAAGGACCCCCACTCTCCACCCTGTAGGAGCAACTGACACATAAAGCAGCAGTAGCACATCCAACCTGGCACCGAAGGAGAGTAGAAGTGAGAGCAAATGAGGAGGTTTTCCCCCCATATACCCGTCCGCCACCAAACCTAAAAAACGTCCGCCCTGAAGCGGACTCGGACCTGCCGTCCATCGCAGCGGATGTGGGGCGACCGTTGGGATTGGCAAATGGGCACCTGTCCGCTCGCTTTGATGGCGGACGGCCAACTGTCCGTCTGCTCTGGACCGCAACTGGACCTCCCGTCCGCCAATCGGAACCGCAGGCCGCTCCCAAACCATCCTGTCCGCTCAGGCCGTTTGCCATCCCCGACCAGCCCCGCACCTGGCCATCCGCTTAGGCCGTCCGCTCAAGCCGTCCCCCGTTGCCAACCTACGACATCCAAGGCTGTTCACCTTGCTTTGGAGCCCACCTGACGTCAGTCCGCCAGCAGTCCTAAAGCATTGAATTCTAAGAAGGATAGATTCATGTACAAAAAATACTCTTGAATGCTAGAAGTATCCAATGTAATATTAATGTAAGAAAATATAATTTCAAATATTCCTTCCCACATTTAAACATGCTCTCCAAAGTCCAAACCCTATACCCTAAACCCTAAACCCTGACCCTCCAAAAAAAATCAGAATTATACAACCCTCAATTGTACATATTGAATTTATTACATTGCACAAATTTTCAAAATTATTGATGCGATGTGTGAAATATGTTTTACCTATGAGACTATGATTCCTTTGCAGTTTGGAATGCAATCATGACAATATAATGCAGATGTAGACCTTTCTTACTTTGTCATGTACTCATGTGAGTACGTTACTCATGTAGGTTTCAATTTTTCTTAAGATTGAGCACCTCAATTATCACTTTATTATGAGCCATTAAATAAATGCGGAACATTCAATTACAACTTGGAGTGTGTCTTCAATTTTTGTTGTCGAATGTATTCATAGTTTAGAACACCAATATGAAATTATGAATATACTAAAAGAAATTATATTATCTCGTTACACTATTATAACATTCATCGAATGTATGGTGTGAGCCCCTATTTCGTCACCAGGGACTCACTTATCTTTTTTTAATTTTTTTGTGAAAATAAGTGTGAAAAATAGTACAAAAAACCCAAAAAAGAGTGTAAAACCAAAATAGGTGTGTTACATGCCAATATAGTATTTGGTCATATTTTGAGAGTTTTTACTAATTAGATTCAAATTTCACTTGTAAATAGGTTAGAACCTAACCAATCGTGGTAATTACGAGTTATGAGCATACTAGGCTCAAAATCCCACATAGAAAGGACATCGCTTGGCTAATATTGGTTGAGGGAACCCTGGTGAGGCCCATAGGTTAGTTCCCGGAGATAGGTTCCAGTTTCCCCATTTCATCGACGAAATAGCGGAACCCCAATTATTGGCTTGTAGATGTTGAAAATACCAAGATGGGACCATGGAGGAATCTTTGGTCCAAGGAAGGTGACTTAGGGTTAAAACCATGCCCGGGAAACAACGGCGAAATCAGTTTGCCAAGATTCCCACCAATGTGAAAGATTCCCTAACCATCAATAATTAAATAAGGGGGTGGATTTTGTTCCCCTAGGCCGATGTGTAGAGTAAAAATATGAGCTTACACATGTGTTGTGGGATTCCATGGGAGGTTCCACAAAAAATTTCGGAATTTTCTGATAGTCAGAAGATGCCTTTCTAGACAGTCAACTACCCAAACCTACGATGAGAAATTCCTAAAAATTCTCCAAGTGGTGGTAAAATCTCACTAAAAATTAGGATAGCTTCTTTTATGTTAATAAGACGCTCCAACAAGTTTCAAGACATTCCGATAGTCAGAAGAACCCGAACTTGCAAGATTCCTCAACAATTGACAAAATTTAAAGATTACGGTGGAGTTGACCAATGGATCGGGAGCATACAAAAGCGGAATGGGGTCAAAGATAGGTCTTTTCTTACTCCCCCAAACCTACTTAAGAGCCTAGGCTAGTTACTTTTTTCAAAAAAGTCAAACTCCAAAAGTTGGATTTTTAACCCTTTGGGATGTTAAGTTGGCGTTAGGTTTCGTTGAAATTTTGAAGTTAGAAAAAGGGGTGGGGAGTTCCCTTAGACTAAAAATGGCCTTCTGAAGCCAATGGCACAATCCGTTTGTGATTTGGAGTTAATCTCCAAAAGTTAGAAAATGGACCAGCGTAGAAAGTCAAAATTGGTAAATTAGGGTGAAAATCCTAATTGATAAGATTACCATGTTGAAATGAGAGGAGGTGGGTGCCCTTAAAAGAGTATATAAGGGCACTCATTCTTCTCTCAAATCACCCCTTCTAGCCATTATTTTGGCTTTGTAAACACGTTGGTCCATTAATTGTGGACTTTTGGCATTTTGAGCCAAAGTTGTAAACGTGGTGTTTTTGGAGCATTTCAAGCTCTTTTTGTTGCTATTTTGTAAGCCTTGAAGGACATTGGGGTCCCTTCAAGTCTTATGTGTTGTCTTTGTACTTGTTTTTGAAGATTTTGGTTCAAATTTGGTAGTATTTTAGTTGTACTAACTCTTTCGTTAGTATATTTGTTGTTCCTTCAAGTCCTTGTATAGGACTTGAGTATTGTATACTAATTCTAGAGGATCCTTCACTTATGACTAGCGATGCTGCTTAGGGAATACCTCTAACTTGTTATGTTTATGATTTTTGTACTAATTTTTGTACTAATTTTTTGTACTAACACTTTTGATTCATCCTCCTTTAAGTTTTGTTTGTCAAACTTTTTGTGTGTTATTTTTCATGCTTACTCTAACACGGTGAAGCTTTGACTTTGGTTTTTAGAATTAGGTAGAAATTTAGTGGGCTTTGAGGGAACACGGCGAAGCTTTGACTTTGGTTTTTAAAATTGGATAGAAGTTTAGTGGGCTTTGGAGGAATACGGCGAAGCTTTGAACTTTAGAGTCCTAAAATTTTCTCTCAACAACAAGATTGTAGAAGTTCATCAAGTTAGCATAGAAAAACAAAAACAAAATCTCATCACGTTCTCTTTCTCACAAATCTTTTAGTTCCATAGAAGTTAGAGGGACTAATTTTCATAGAAAGTAGAGAGACTGATTTTCATAGAAGGTAGAGGAAACAAAACAAAACAAAACAAAACAAAAAACAACAACAAAACGGCCTGCCAAGGCCAGGGAAGTCCCGGCCCAGGCAAGAGCCCCGCAACAGAGGCAGGAGCCCCTTCCCCGGCCAGGTGGTGGCAGGGAGCTCCCAACCGTAGGGAGAGCCCTGGCAGTGGGGTAGCCCCGCCCAGCCAGGCAGTGGGGGAGCCCCCGCTCAGGTAGGCAGCCCCCGACCAGCCGCTAGGAGCTCGGCCAGCAGGGGTGCTCGCCCAACCAAGGGAGCCCCAGGGCCAGAGTAGGAGCAAGGGAGGAGTTAATCACCTCCCCACTCAAAATTTTTTTTTTGATTTTGGTTCATTTTTTTTATGTTAGATTAGGGGAGAGAGGAAGATAGACTCAATCTAGGGAAAATAGAAGAGAGGAAGAATAGAGAGACAAAAAAAACAAAAAAAACAAAAAAAACAAAAAACAAGTTTCAAGTAGAATTAAAATAGGTTAGTCATAGGAATAGGTTGAGAAGAAACACTATCATAGTTTGGAGAAAAAATAGCAACCAACACTAATCTCACCACTCTTTCTCTCTTAGAAATTGTAGCAAGTGCACAACAAGATTAGAAGTCACAAACTCAAAGTTGCATGATAGAATGAAGAAGGAGTACAAAAGTTTGAGTTTAGATAGAAATTAGATAGAAATCAAGAAAATCTTAAAGAATTGATTAGAACCATAGAAAATAGGATAGATTAGAAAGTTGCCTTGAATTAGTGGAAATCTTATCAAATACCATATCTTTCCAAGTCAACTTGTAGAATAGAATAAGCAAGTTTATATAGTGAGAAGGGATAGAAAAAAAATCTCCGTTAGCCATTTTCCGCTAACTTGTAATTAGAATCCACTCTTTAAGCTGTAAGCAAAAAAATGGCAAATGAAGGAGAATACGATGATCTATACAACAACGTGCTAAATAACTTCCAGAACGGGGTAAGTTATTAAATAATCTAAATTTTATTAATTTTCAAAGTATGTCGATTAATACAATTTTAGTAGAAAAGCCCTATATTGTTTAGGACTAGTCTTTGTAAATTTGTTTGTTTCCAATAAGTTTTTTTTTACTCAGGATTTAGGAAAGAGTCCATTGCTTGGAAGGCTCAGTGGACAACGCTTAGACACCTATTAGTAAATAAAATTAAGACAAAATAAAAAGAACCTGTTGTGGAAGTTGTTTACCATGGGTGGGTAAATAAACACTCACATATGGGATGGTGCTAAAATGATTCAAGCACTTTAATGTAATGTGAAATGTTTTGGACAAGATTAAAGTAAGCATTTATACAAAAAAATGAATTGAAAATTCATATCATACACACTTTGACACTTATACCTATGTATACTTGTGTGCATCCTAAATTGTAAACCGATCATAAATTGATCACAACCCCCAAATATTAGAGCTTAGGTAATGTACAATGTGATTGACCTTCAAATATGATGAGTTTTCAATTACAAGAAATTAGAAATGGTCATACTTCAATGATTACAAGTGTGTTTCATCTCAAAACTTTTTTGCAAATGATTATATAGAAAGGTTCATAATATCATATCTTTTAAATTATAAATTTACAATATTGATTGAATTGCTTATGTTAATTTTGTAGTTATGTAGGCCTAGGATTTTCTAAAATCTGGAATCCCTAAAGCCTTCATGCTTTCTTTCCCATCAAATATCACTCCAAACTGCCATTTCGAATGCAAAGAGACAAAAATTTTAAAAATTGATTTTTGGGCATATTTAACCATAGGAATTTATACTAGACTAGTATAAAAGTTAATTGAGTTATCTTGTCATCTTGAAAACTTTGAGTACATACATTGCACATGGTATTTGCATTTAAAGTAAGCCCAAGAAATCTTTTCTTCCATCTTGCTATACTAGATTGTTGGGCTTCTCATTTTCTTCACTTTAGATTTTTTACATTAATGAATTTCATTTTACAATATCTCGTGTTGAAAAATTTAACTCTTGAGTGAAGAATCTTGAACCAAAAATTTAGAAATAAATCATTTAATTGAGATCACATATCACAAGAGTCTCGTATAAGAGTGTAGCCGTGTAGGGCCTTTGGGAGTTTAGTAATTCATTATTTTCCTTGAAAGGCATGAAAAAGAATAATAAATATTATAAATTGAACCACGAAGGCTTTTGTTACAATCTTAACATTGAATTTCTTTTGCTATTAGTCAAAAAGTATTGTTGACATCACAAACTTATACAAAAGCACCAATGTACAACAAAATTTCTTTACACACTTATTTGAATTCTTGATTTACAAGTCAAATGATTTTTCAAACAAGAGACTTTGGGATGTCACTTTTGATAGTTGTATCAATTTAAGACCTCATGAAATAACATATTAAAAATAATTTCTCTACTTTTCTTAATTCACCATATAATGCAAGCTCTCCCGCTAAACCATCCGTCCACCCATCTCCACATAGTTCAAAACACCTCTCCCGCCCGTCTGCCCGCATGGTTGTTTGGCCGAACAACTTGACAACACGATGAACACAATGTCCAACACGTCTAGTAGACCCCCTTGTTCGTCTAATAAAGTCAACTTTAAGGTTAACTTTCAAATAAAACACTTTCTATTTCCAATCTTGACATATTTAAGTTTCATTTTATTGAAGTGTCTCAATTTAATAATCACTTATTACATTCTTAATTATGGATCATAAATAAAATGAGATTTCAAATTATCTCTGCTGTTAGGATAAGGCTTTATTCGTCAAAATTGTCATGTATACACGACACTCGTCTTGTACGACACGCGACATCAGACGAACAACTCGACACCCAACCCCAAAATGTGTTCGACAGAACAACCTTATCTGCCCGTCCACCAATTTAGAAATTGAAAAACTCCTCTCTCTCTCCCTCCCTCCCGCCCAGCTCTCCCCTCCCCTCCCCTCCCACGCTTCTCTCCGTCCGCCCACCCGCCCGTCCGCCCAAGTAAGGATTCCGAAATTGAAAAACACCTCCCTCCCGCAGTCTTGCCCCCCTCTCCCCTCTGACCTTCCTCTCCGTCCGCGTGCCCGACCGCCTGTCCGCCATACTACCCGTCCGCCCGTCCGCCCAAGTAACAATTCTGAAATTGAAAAACACCTCCCTCCCGCGGTCCCGCCCACCTCTGCCCTTTGACCTTCCTCTCCGTCCGCCCATGCGTCCGCAGTCGTTGTCCGCGCGTCCGCATTTTCCGTCCGCCTGTCCGGAGTTCGTTCGCATTTTCTGTCCGCGTCCGCACTGCTTCGTCCGCTCCTTGTCGATGACTGTGCAATCTAGCGGATTGCGATTTCGGACCTCCCGATCTGCCTTTCCGCCTTCGTGCCGTCTGATGCGAACAGTAGCGTCCACATACCCTAAAGTGCCGACTGCATAAATGGTGACGCGGACGGCTCATTTCTTCACAATCGTTTCCCTTCCAGAGTGGGTGACCCAGTGCCTTCGGGAATCGGCGCGCCCCTTCCGGCTTGGTGCGTGAATGATTGTGTTCGTATTACTTTTTTTTATCACATATTGGTTTGAGTGATTAGGGGTTGTCCCAACTTATAAGTCTTGAATTTTACGGAGTTCATTTGAGTGTTCTTAATTACTTGAACCGTGTTTGAGTTGATTGGGTTGTCAGAAACTCAAGGTGTTCAAGTTTACAGTTGATTGGGTTGTCAGTAACAGTAGGTGCAATTTGTTTTAATCCAAATTCTTACTTTTCATTTGGTACATTGGGCCAAAGCGAGCGGAAATTGAATTTAAACTTTGTAATCCTTTCGGTACATTATTAATTGAGGTTTGGAGGTTATCATGTCGCGTGGAAGTGGTGGAGGAAGTAAGAAGGGGAAATCACAAGAGATGGATTGGAAAGAGTGGGGAGACGTAACTTGCGTTGCGAAGAAGGGATGGGAAAAGGAGCCCAAGAAAGTATGGGATTGCACAACATGCAAGAAGTACGTCAAAATGACGCACCTCTCCAAACTCTGGTCACGTGATCACGCAGAGGTACAAGTTCGTCGTTGGGAGGGACAAATGTCCACATGTAAGAGCGAACACTTTGTTCGCCGATACGAGGAGATAACATCTGCATCAAGTTTACCAAGCTCCAAACCAAACGTCATGAACTATTCGAACATGGCTATGATTTGGGCGGAGATAGTACTCCATAAAGAAGTAGATTGGCGCATGGTTGTAGGGCACAATGTGGAGAATTTAACTTGCGAGGAAGCCATAATTCCTACTAACTGGGTTGGACCAAGCGATTGCATGCCGGAGTGGTCCAATCGAGGCTATGGAGGACTTCCTTCGGTCGTCTTGAAGGATGCTGAAGATGATTGGTCAGATGAAGATGGAGATGATGATGATCCAGCACCTGTGACATTTGGTGAGAGACATGAACGTCGAGAAGATCGAGAAGACATTGAGTACCAACAACAAGTACAAGAGGCCATGCGTCGAAGCGTGGAAGACCGGGGTCGGCAACATGATGGGTCCTACTACCGTGACTATAATGCACGTGGATCACGAGATGGGACAGGTGGTTCAGATTATGGTAAAGCCCCCCAAGTTGGCTCTCAAAGTATAGGAGGAAGCCATGGACCGACACAATATGGTCAGTATGGTGGTTCTAGCCAAGGAGGCTCTCAATACTACTCTAGATCCACTACACATGGTTCATATGGGCATCAGGGAGGCCCTTATTATGGCGGATCAAGTGAAAGAGGGTCCTGGGAGAGTGCTCCAATTCCTCCTCCAACCTTTGGAGGTCCTTCTTATGGAAATGAATATGGACAAGGAGGTGCATCAAGTGGATATGGTTACAACTATGGGGGTGGACCATATATTGGGGTACATCCTTTAGGCCCAAATGACAAGAAGGATTCGGATTTAGATTCGGATTCCGAGTAAAGTAGTTAAGTAGAGTATGATATTCTAGTCATCTTATGTTTGTTTTACTGTATGGTTCACTCATTGTAATGTATATAGACGGTAGAGTGCGGCAAATATAGCACAATGCTCTTGATGAGTTGTAATCACGTTTTTGTGATTTTGATACAAATACATTGTATTTTTATATTTTAATAAAGCAATATTTATGTCACGTAATTTGTAGGATTTAATACCATTGATGTATGACTATGGGTTAATGGGTATTTTTGAAAATGGAAAATGTATTGGACCACTTTCTATGATTTTCTCATTTCAATCATTCAATGTGAATAGTTGAATTGCAAATGCAAAGGATGTCCCAAATATACAATAGAGGTTTGTAGAATAGTGAGAACCATCATTTTAGTTTCATTTGCTATTAGAAATTGAACCCTAAACCCTAGAAGTCCAATGGCTTTTTTCCATCCAAGACCATTTAGTGATTTAGAATTGCCATTTCAATTACAAAGAACTAGAAAATGTAGGAACAATGTTTTTGGCATGTCGAATTGTATGATTTTGTACTATAGCAATTTATGAATGTATAGAAGTAATTTCAAAAACTTAACCCACATAGATTGTAAGATATTTGGCTATTTGCATTCAAGTTGATTGAAACAAATGATTTTGCTATTTGCTTGACTAGATTTTTGGCTTCTAATTATTGAAACAATAAATATTTCTACTTGTGAGTACGATTTTATAATTTTGTATGTTGAAGACTTGAAGAATTTATATGAGAGCATAAGAATGTAGGAAGAAAAATTCCCCCAAAAGATGTTTAGTTTTTATTCATAAGAGAATTGATAAGTTGAGTATATTCAAGATAGATACTAAAACATTAATAATTTTAAGATAGAATTATGTAAACATGAGAATCTCAACGGTGAGAGTATTTCAAACAAGCAAACGTGACCGGCTATTCCTCTATAATTTTTTTTCATTTCCATGATAGATGATTTACTTGATTCTTACTTCGGTTTGAAACTGAAATGTTGAATATGATACCTATGTTTTACTTAGAGATGTTCAAGAGAAATGAAAATCTCCGATCATGCAATTCATCTCTTCCGTCCGCCTCGTTTCATCCGTGTGCCATTGCCGGACGGGCTGGCGCATCCACGCCATCTACACCGTCAGATCCTGCGGATAGCCTACCGTCCATCCGATTGGACGAGGTCACGGCGTCTGCGACAAGCCGACCGTTGGATCTGGCGGATGCCGATTGTCTTGTTGATCGGCCAGCCGGCTCGAGGCGGACGGATGACCGTCCGCATGGTCGGACGGCTGGCTCGGGGCGGACGGAAGACCATCGCCAGAATCGGACGGCCAGGACAAGGCACACGGCCATCTCGAGGCGGTCGGAGTGCGGCGGAACGATTGGACGGCTGGGACGAGGCGGACAGAATGCCGTCCGCATGATCGGATGGCCGCGACGAGGCGGACAGCCACAAGGAGGCGGACAGGGACGAGCCGTCCGCCATCACTTTTGCCTTGCCCCTTGCGTTTTACAAGTGGAGAGTGGAGAGCTTGGTGGTTCGTCCTCCATTGGTTCCTCTCCTCGGGAAGGCGGAAGTCTTATTTGGGGGCCCCACTATTGCCATTTTTTGTAGCGAACTTCGAAGTTTTAGTTACAAATTTCGGGTATTAAAAATTTATCACGATGCCAAGATCGAAGAAGGCGGCGAAGGGAAAACAAGTGGTACAAGAGGTGGAAAGTAAGGAAATTCCATCCGATGCATGCAAAGCATTCATGACCGAATGCATTGCAAAATTCTATGAATCGGAAACCACTATGTCTCTTGACACAAAATATGTAAAATATGGAGAGGAGTGTCCATCCAAATTCAAGGCAAACATGACGCAAAGAATGTTGGATGCTTTATACGTTCCGCAATGGCAACATGAGACGGAGAAGAGGGGTTTCGACAAATGTTTGGAGAACAAGGTGCATGATGCATTGTGGAACGTTGATGTGATTCTCGGAAAATACGGGAAACAACATCGTGCAAATGATGAAGCCTTTGAGCAAGTCATTCTCAAAGCTCAATTGTTTATTGGGCGTTGCGCCCCATTTGCGAAGAGGCGTAATAGACGAGGGTCTTTGGGTTGGTGGACTAGCGATGAGGGTCTTGCTCAATTGGATATGGGTAGACGTCATCTTATAGCGCTTCTGGACACCGCACGGGTGATTCTCCAAGATGACTTAATCATGAAGGGAGGATATGTAACGATTCGGTGGGTGAGAATTGAAGGATGTCCAGGGATAGTTCCATCTTGGGAGTTCGCAGCAAAGATATCTAACCACCACGGTACGTAGCCTTAGCTTGCAAAGTTGGAACATCAAAATGAATCAATGGTAGTGAGGATTCCACATTCAAGAGTCATACGGTTTGTT
>OY987272.1:2173196-2332402 GCA_963920665.1 Straminergon stramineum
GGACGTGAATTCGGGGCGGACGTTCGGATTTGTCAACCCTACAATATCGGGGCCATCCACCACGCCATTCCTTGAAATCATTAGGCCATACATCGCAGTCTTTGAATGCAATGCAGTTAATTATTCAAGGAGCGCTAAAAGCAAAGATATCACATGGTGAAGACTCCATTAAAGCTCGTAAAAAAAGAATAATGCAACCCTTTGCTACCTCTCCAAGGAAGAGACCGAATGTGGGTAGAACCCCACTTGATACCTATCAAGTGGGGTCAAAGAAGAAAATGAAAACAATCCCAAGCCTTAAGGAAGGCATTGGTAAGGCTATATTAAGAGCCAAAATGGAGAAGAAGACCAATAGATCAATGAGATCATTCACATCTACCCAAGTACAAAAAGGAGTGAAAATTGTACAATCTTCATCAAACAACATGGAAGAGACATCTAGCAATGAAGACGACCAATGGGGAACTAGATGTGACAGTAGTGGGGCTGAGGTGAAAGGAGATAGTGATTACAAGCCTTAGAGATTCAAGGGATGTAGGCTTAGGTGTTTAGGTGCTTATGATACATTGAGCATGTAATGGCAATTGATTGTTTGAAGCTTCCATTGCAGTTGGAGTTTGCTTATTGATGTTGAAAATATGATTATTTTTTTGAATTGCAAAACCAAGAAGAAGTCCCCCCAAAATTGATTGTGTTCCTCTTTCTTTGTATGAAGCATGATACATTGCAAGATACATATAGAATGCAACAATTTTGACTTCATGATTGTCATAGAATCATAGATTTGGTAATTTTCAAGGTGAAGAGAATTTTGAATTTTTTCTTTAATCCTTTCCCTTGATAATTCATAATTGCAATTATAGTGTACAATTTCTTTGGTTGATTACACTACAAAGGATAGTTCATAACTCCATATGTTATTGTAAAAAGCATTCAAGGAATCAAAGTTTACTTGAAGGAGTTGAAGCTTTGTATTAAATAACTAGCCACTAGCCATCCGCCTACCCGTCGGCATTTACCCAGGGTAAATTTGCGGACGGTGTTTTTTACCCCCCGGAGACGCAGCGTCCGTTGGGTCCAGACGTCCGATTTTTGGACACGATTTTGCCCGGGACGCTCTGTTTTGTCAACCCTGGTCCGGGCGCCATGTCAACCCTGGTTGGGATCAATAGCGGCTTCATTTTTTTCTTTCAAAGTTTGCTTTCCTCGCGCTCAGTAGTTACTTGTCCGACTTCAATTCTAGGCAAATGATGATCCTCCTAACTCTTGGTTAAAAATTTTAGCAGAATTGTTTTGAAAGCTCCCCTCCCTGTGTTCAAGGTGAGACCTGCAATCGTGTTTTGGTGTCCCATATTTTGAGCACCAATTCTGTTAGGATTTATCGATGGCTTGAAGCATTCATCATGTCTGACTGTGAATCAATTTTCTAGAATCAAGACAGTTCAAACTTGATCCATCTGTTTCTCTAGAGAGTCCATGATCCAAATCCCATAGGTCGACATACTTGATCTTTGTAGACCGTCAGATCCGATGCCTTCACCAGCAGGGACAAGAGGACCCTTGCAAACTAGTCTAACTTTGATACTAATGCAAGTTTTTTGTAAAATTTGGTGATTTAAAAGCATTTTTAGAAGTACCTGCGGACTAATATTGTTTTCACTTGAATACTGGACTTTATCCCACCAAGGAACTTGAATCAAATTTTTTATTTGACATTTCAAGAGTTAATTTCATGAGTTCCCGACTTCACCTCATCAATTAATAAGGATTCTTGACAACTTCATTATCTCAATTAATTAGGTCATTTTGCTTGTCCTAGTCAGATGTAATGAAAGATATTTTTAAGTTTAAGAGAGAGAGATTATTTTGGAAAACGAGAAGAAGAACTAGGGGTCCAGTAAAGATACATTGGATTACTGTCGGATCCGATAGTACTTCCGCAAGCCCTTCTTGGACCCCTAAAATCTGGTTGTATGTGATAGATATTTACATTTTTGATTTCTTTAATGCAAAAGAGTGAAAACAAATATAATTTGTTAGCTTTAGTTTTAAAACGTAAAAAGATTTAGTGTACCAATTTTCTAACTAAAAAAACCCCAAATCATAGTGTAATTCATGTCATGGATGTTGGGGGTCGAGCAGATGCTTGACACTGTAGTGTCAGATTTGACGGTCCAGTGTCAAGCATTTGCTTGACCCCCAAGATCTAGGATTTGTTTTCTTTGTTATACAATCTTGACCGTGTAATCCCAAACATGTGGGATTTTCCATTCTTCATAATTAAAATTTAATTCTCCAATTTCCAAGATCTTAATGATTGATGTCAAGGATCTCTTACTTTTGTTTTGGTTATTAAATATTGACCGTTAGATATTTCACTATTGAACCTGATTTTCTCTTCAATATGAGAAAATATATTGATCTTTCTAAAGTGTATATTTTAGGATGTTTCATGTTAGTAGAATCATATGCGTTGTTTTGAAAATTGTGAATGCTAGATCTTTCAAACCTGTACATGAGTGGTCATTTCATCTTACAACATGTTGACATCTTTGCATATTGTACATTGTAAGATCTTTCAAATAATAAGAATGTTTGATGTTTTTATTTCTAAGATTTCCTCACACAAAGACATATTCATATTGAAGTTTATAAATGTTCCAAATTCCAATGAGTACTTCTACAAGTACCCCATTGGAGCCATTTTTTAATCAAAATTTCATTACTTTGTTGTGTGAAGATGTTGAGGTTTCATTTTGGTAGATTTGAGATTGACTTTCTAATTTATGTTTTGACCCATTATTTGTGTGAAATGTGTTGATTGAAAAATAGGGAGGACGTAGAAGGAGTACAACCACAACCGCTTTTCAACCTCAAACTCTCCCAATTGCTCACGAAGCGGGACCATCTCAGCCTTTTCACACCAGCAAACAGAGCCATGGAGGTCTCCAATGACTCCAAAGAAGAAGAAGTTGTTGGGGAAGATGTGGTAAGTTTCAATGATATCATGGATGTTGCTAATCGTGCTACAGATGCTTTTAAGGTCTTATATATGAGTCGGGTGAGTGACCCCGATGCGCATAGACACCGTGAACATCTTGCTAGAATGCTAGAGTTTGCCAAATGCAGGACAACTGTAATGTCTCCTGAGAGTTCTGAGACAGAGTATAGCTCAGAGAGTCAAGTGTCCATTACTGTGGATGGGCCAATGTGGGAAGACACATGTCAATGTTATCGTAGCATGATTCAAGGTAGACAAGAGGTTGTCATCATTCACCTGAGTTCCAACTCGGAGGGTGATGTAGACATTGATTGATTCCATTCACTTGGAGTCATTTTGTAAACATATTGATTCAGACCCTCGCATGTCTAATACATATGATTTCTCTAACTATTTTGAATTTATTAATGGTTCAATTGTACTTTGTTATTGCATTTGTAATCCTTGAATACTTGTTAGCAATTAGGATTTAGGAATGTGCATCTTTCAATTTCAAATGGATTTCTTTTCTTAAGTTTGTGAATGTTGATTATCTTTTATTGTTATACAAGCAAATGGATGTGTCTCCTACATTGTTGTCACAAGATGAGACCATCATGGAGACTCAAATCAACAATGACACCCCTCAACTGGACATTGAAGGTGAAGATGAAGGGGAGTTCACAGAAGAGGATGTGGTGGTAGATGTTGTGGCAGCATGAAATTCTAATTTTTTTGGTTTTACTTAGTAATACTAACCGGATAGCTAGATAAGGGTATCCGGATTTGGTTAAGAAACCATAAGGAGCGGAAATAGAAGTGGAAAATAAGATAGAGGGAAGATCTACTCAATCCAGGTTCCAGGGAGTGGACGGGTAGGAGTGGATGTCTGACCGGACAGGGATGGACCGGATACCTTAGATGAATCGGATCTGGAATGAGTCAGGATGAGGTGGCAGGGAGTCCAAACGGCTATAAAAGAACTAGAGCTACCTAGATCAAACTCTTTCTCATTTTCGTTTGCCCAGCGTTGTCTATGCTCTGTGTTTTCCTCTATGCCTATCGATTAGTTTCCCGTGACAATCTTTTGTGCTAGTGTCAGTTGCGAGACTTGTGGTCTTTGAGCGTTCAAGCTTTAATTACCGGTTGAGATTGGGGAGCGAAAGCGAGAACGAGGCGTGCGGCTAGGAGAGATAGCAAGGGAGTATCAGAAAGGGTCCCGAGCACACCAATCCGTGTCCATGCTGCAGCTTAGGAGGAGTAGAGGCGGATAGGCCAGTTCTAGTATACCACCAGCGGAGGTGAAGCTCCAGAAGGTAGTTCCGGTTGTTCCCTCTACCGAACCAGCCAAGTCCCAACTCATGGAAGATTTAACCTCCATGGGTTGCCTAGGGTTTGTGGATAAACCCTAGGGCTTCAAAGAAGAGTCCATAGTCAGAGAACTCTTGGGCAAGCTGTCCAATGAGTTTGACAACACTCCAAGAGCCGTTCCACATCTATAGACGGAAGACATGTGGAGAACAGCCTATAGTTTCCGCGTAGGAGGGCTAGGAATGGCAAGCCGGAAGGATGAGTTCTGCCGTGGAAAGTTCGGGGGAGCGGTCAACCCGAAAGACGGATATGCGGTGGACGACTACATCGATGAGTGGCAGCGCCGGCTGCTGAAGTTCTTAGTTCCGGTCCTTCATCCGGAAAAACCGACGAGGGTGACTATCTCCCTCACCAACACTATTTTCGGCGCTCTAAGAGGAGACCGGAAAGTTGATTGGGCTCGGATCATTTCCGAGCTAATCACCCAACTCGTAGGAAGAGTGGGGAAGAGTAGGGCCACTCCAGTGTGCCCCTATTTCATGCACCTCTATCATTCTCACCAACTCCTAAGCGCATTGGAGGAGAAGAGGTGGAAGGCTCAGGAAACTCTCCTGAAATATGGAGAATCGGAAACGGATGAGGAGATGGAATCCGGTTCCGATCCCGAGGAGAACAGTGAGTCAGAGGAAGAGGAGGCACCAATGCCGCCCATCAAACGGCAAAAGACGACCTCTCCCAACAAGAGGGGGACGCCGCCCACTCGCGACACCCCAGCCCTAGAGGAGAAGCCGGAGGTCGAGAAGACGGTGTTAGAAGAATCGGATCCCGAGGATTCGTTCAAATCACTCATAAAAACCTTATGCGACATACGAGCGGATTGGGAGATGAAAAGGAAGATGCTGGTAGCAATCGGGAGGATGGTGGAAGCAGTACCCGACCGAGAGCTACCGGAAAAGGTGGCGGGTTGTATCTCTGATCCAGTTGAGTCCCGGAAGCAGGAAGCAGAGATCCGTCGGTTACAAGAGGAGGTGGATCGGATGAAGATGGAGATCCTGGTGTACAAGGAGAACTTCGCAGCCACCAAATCTATTGCAGAGGATGCTCGGCAGATGATGGAGCAAGTGAAGGCCACGTTTGGGGAGACCGGAATGGCCCTCACCAAAGCCAAGTTGTTTGACGAGCGGGTGCACGAGGAGAAGAAGCTATCCGGTTCCCGGATGGTGAGGATTTTCAACGACTTTGCCGAGCAGGTAGAAGCGGCAATGAACGAGGCACAGAAGGCAGCGGACCGGATGGAGGAGAGTACCCGGATACTATCGGGAGCAACTTGCTCTCGCAGTATTCGACTCTCGGATATCTCCCTCCCGGATTCGTTCCCGAAAGTGACAGCAGGAGAAGGGAAGGATACGACCCCCAAGTCCAAGAGAACGACCCAGGCCAGCACGCCTAGAACCGCCATCGACTTGGACTCACCACCCGTGTCCACAGAAGGCAATCCGGTTCCTCGACCTCAGGAGGTAGAGAGGAGTCGGAACCTAAATGAGGTTTTCGAGCAAATGGAACCGGGAGCGAACAGCGCAACCATCGGATCGCAAATAGGGGCTTAGGATGTACAGAGTAGGTAGAGTAGGAACAGATACGGAAACTGTTCCGATCCAGTTGGGAGTAGGTAGGACCGGAAAGCCGACCGAGATGGCGGCGGAACTTTCGCGAGTTTTCCCGCCCATTTGTAACTTTTTGAAATGTATATAGTCAGCGCCCGCGAGGGACGCTGGGAATTTTCTTTTTGCAATTTCTGTTGTACCTTTGTATGCACTCTATTGTTGTGTGCGTCTCCCAAGCTTGGCAAGTTTGCATGATGTGGAGTTAGGAGGGCATAAGACAGAATTGTGATTAGATTTCTCCCCTTAGTGTGATAGTTTTCGATCCTTAGTGTGTGTGCAGGTTGTGTAAGTGTTGGGAGTGTATTTCAGTGCCTCAGCAAGATCTAGGGTTTTGAAGTTCCGGGTGAGATAGCCGCTGTTAGGCTAGGCGGATAGGGAGGGTATCCTTAGTCGCGCTAGAGCTCCTGGACGGGTAGTCCGGTTGAGTGTCCGATCTTTTGAGAGGTCTCACCACCTTAGTCGGTAAATGGAATGATCCTAGTTACTGTTGGAATGGACGAGTACACTTGTAACCACCTAGCTTTGCACGGGTAGGAGCTGGCATTGAGGTTGTTGTAGTAAGAACGGATCATACGGGGGATCTCTGTGTGACCTGCATTCCAGATTGCTGTCAGGATTGCTGTGAGAGATCAAATTGGATTCGAGTTAGTTAGGAAAGGAAGGGAGAGAACAGTGGGTCTTCAACCACTATAATCCGCAGAAGGAGTGGTGGGCCTACCACTCAGAAACCTAAGCGGCAAACCCTCTGATGGTCCAACAGAGGCAAAACTAAACCGGAAGAGAGTTGAGGAGCTACAGGAACCAGTCGGAGCGGATTGGTTTAGAGCAGGACCGGGACCGGAATTGTTTAGGTCCTGGAGATTGGGAGAATTGGGTTAACCGGAGGATTGAAAGATCGGATGGGAAGTAATCCGGTCCTAATCCTCTTGGTGGTTGGTTGTTTCCAATGATAGGTCTAGGACCGGAAAGTAAATTTTAGAGGGTGAGGGCGCTTACTCGCCCAAATCAAGTAAATACTTCACAGAATCTTGTGGGTTCGATCTTTAGAGTCACTTTGTTATGCTCTAGAGTGATTTTTATGAGCATAATAGGGAATTTACTTATCCTGTGCTGTGATAGATGTCTTAGAGGAAGAAGACAAGACTTGGATGAGGACAACTTGCACTCATATCACAAGGTAAATTCTGTGAAGATCATTGCTTCTCTAAGGATGAAGCCCGACCATATTTTTCGATTGCAAATCACACTATGTCGAATGGTAGCTATGCCTATGGTGAGGCCAACACTTGCATGTGATTTGAAGTTGCTTGAGCAAGAGTTCAACAAAGGATATCATGATGGAACTGCAGTTTTTTATGTCACCACTACAAACAAAGCCGAAGAGAGTTCCAAATTCACGGAGGAAGAGATGGAAGGGTGGGATCCATTGTGGAGAAAGAGGAATGTCATTTTCAACGCCCAACTTGAGGCTATTCCCGAGTTGAGGTTCTTGAAAAATCTAAAGTTCTTTGTTTGTGATGGTAATCACAGGTTCCTTTCATGCATGACTCATATCACTAGGAAACACTCGAAGGAATGGGATTGGCACTATGCTGTGGACTCTATTATTGTAACAACGTGAAACTGTCATTTTTTTTGGTTTACCTAGAAAAGCTAACTAGAAACTAAAGATAGGTATCCGGAATTAGTTAAGGAACCATTTAGGTCTAAAATAAGGAAGGAAAATGAGATAGTGGGATAATTTGCTGAATCTAGTCCTAAGGAGTGAACGGATAGGAGCGGATGTCTGACCGGATAGGTGATGGACCGGATACCATATAGGGACGGGATCCGGAACGGGTCATGATGAGGTGGCAGGGAGTTCAACGGCTATAAAAGAGCTGGGCTACCCAGATCAAACTCTTTTTCATTTTTGTTTTCCCAGCGCTCTTTGTGCTCTGTGTTTGTAGTCTGCGCCTGTCGTTTAGTTTTCCGTGTCAATGTTTTGTATCAATGACTGCTGTGAGGGTTTTTGGTTTTGAGCGTTATAGTTTGGATATCCAGTTGAGATCGGAGAGCGAAAGTGAGAACGAGATGTGCGGCTAGGACAGAAAGTGAGGTAGAATCAAAAAGGGTTCCGAGAGCACTCACCCGTGTCCATGCCGCAGCTTAGGAGAGTGAGAGGCGGACGAGCTGGTACATCTTCGTTGGAGGTAAAGCTCCGGAAAGTAATTCCGGTTGTTTCCTCCGCTGAACCGGCCAAGTCCCAACTCATGGAGGATTTAAGTTCCATGGGTTGCCTGGGGTTTGTGGAGAAACCCTGGGGCTTCAGAGAGGAGTCCATAGTGAGAGAACTCTTGGGCAAGCTGTCCAATGAGTTTGACAATACTCTGAGAGACATTTCGCATCTATGGACGAAAAATGTATGGAGAGCAGTCTATAGTTTCTGGGCAGGAGGGCTAGGAATGGCGAGCCGGAAGGATGAGTTCTACTATGGAAAGTTCCAGGGTGCGGTCAACTCCAAGGACAGATACGCGGTAGAGGACTGCATCGATGAGCGTCAACGCCGGCTGCTCAAGTTTTTGGTTCCGGTCCTACACCCGGAAAAGCCGACGAGGGTAACTATCTCCCTCGCCAACACTATTTTCGGTGCTCTAAGGGGAGACCGGAAAGTTGACTGGGCCCGGATCAGTTCCGATCTGGTTGCCCAACTTGTGGGTAGAGTAGGAAAGAGTAGGGCCACTCCGGTGTGTCCCTACTTTATCCACCTCTACCATTCCCACCAACTTCTCAGTGCAGGAGAGGAGAAGGCGTGGAAGGCTCAGGAAACTCTCCTGCGGTATGGGGAATCGGAAACGAATGAGGAGATGGAATCCAGTTCTGAGCCCAAGGAGAAGAATGAGTCAGAGGAGGAGGAATCGGATCTGCCACTGATCAAGTGACAGAAGACGACCTCTCCCAACAAGCGGGGGATGCCACCCACTCGAACCACCCCAGCTTCGAAAGAGAAACCGGAAGTGGAGAAGACTATGTCGGAGGAATCCGATCCCGACGACTCGTTCAACTCACTCGTGAAGATCCTGTGCGACGTAAGGGTGGATTGGGAGTTGAAGAGGAGGATCCTGTTGTAGATCGAAAAATTGGTAGGGGCAACACCGAACAGAGAGCTACCAGAGAAGGTAGCCGGCTGCATTTCCGATCCAATCGAGTCCCAGAAGCAAGAGGCGGAAATCCGGAGACTGTAGGAGGAGTTGGATCGAACGAAAGTGGAACTCCTTGTTCTCAAGGATAACTTCGTAGCCGTGCGATCCATGGCGGAGGAGGCTCAGAAGATGGTGGAGCCGGCAAAGGCCATATTCAGGGAGACCGGAATGGCTACCACCAAGGCAAAACTATTCGACGAGAAGGTTTACGAGGAGAAGAAACCATCTGGTTCCCGGATGGTGAGGATTCTCACAGACTTTGCCGAGTAGGTAGAAGTGGCAATGAAGGAGGCACGAAAGGCAGCGGACCGGATGGAGGAGAGTACCCGGATACTGTCGGGAGCAACTTGTTCTCGCGGAATCCGACTCTCGAATATCTCCCTCCCGGATTCGTTCTTGGACGTGACCGTAGGAGAGGGGAAGGATGCGACCCTGAAGTCCAAGAGATTGGAGGTCAGGGCAACGCAAGTCAACACGCCTGGAACCGCCATCGACTTGGACTCATCACCCGGATCCGCAGAGGGCAAGTAGGTTCCAAATCCTCAGGAGGGGAGCGGAATCGGAACTTAAACGAAATCTTTGAGCAGATGGATCCGAGAGTGGATAGTGCCACCATAGGATCTCGAGTTGGCACTTAGTTTGTAAATAGTAGGTAGGTTAGGAACGGATCCGGATCCTGTTCCGATCCGGTTAGGAGTAGGTAGGAAGCGAAAAATCCGGCCCAAGTCGTGGCAGAACTTTTGCAGGGAAATCCGCCCACTTGTACCTTTTTGACTTGTATTTAAGTCAGCACTTGCGAGGGATGCTGAGAGTCTTTTTTTTGCAAATTCCTTATACCTTTGTATGCGCTTGTGTGTTGTGTGTATCTCCCAAGCTTGGCAGGTGTGCATGATGTGGAGTTAGGAAGATGTAGGGCAGATTTGTGACTTGATCTCTCCCTTTGATGTGATAGTTTTTGCTCCTTAGTGTGTGAGCAAGTTCTAGGAGTGTTGGGAGCGGACTTCAGTGCCTCAGCAGATCTAGGGTTGTAAGTTCCAGGTGAGATAGCCATTGTTAGGCTAGGTGGATAGGGAGGGTATCCTTATTCGCGCTAGAACTCCTGGATGGGAAATCCGGTTGAATGTCCGATCTTTTGAGAGGTCTCACCACTTTAGTTGGTAAAACGGAATAGCTCTAGTTAATGTTGGAACGGACGGGTACACTTGTAACCACCTAGCTTCGCACGGGTAGGATCCGACATCAATGTCGTTGTAGTAAGAGCGGATCGTACGGGGGATTTCTGTGTGACCTGCAGACTAGATTTCTATCTAGACTGTTGTGAGGGATCAAACCAGATCCGAGTTAGTTTAGGAGAGGAATAGATAGATCAAGTGGTCCTTCAACCACTATAATCCGCAAAAGGAGTGGTGGGCCTACCACTCACAAACTCATGTGGCGACCCCTCTGATAATCCAACAAAGGCAAAATTAAACCAGTATAGAGTTGAGGATACGTGTTGATAATCTGGACCGGATTGGTCCAGAGGAGTACTAGGACCGGAAGTAGTAAAAGTCCTGGAATAAGGGTAATTGTGGAAACGAGGCAGTTCTAAGATCGAGACGGAAGTAATCCAGTTTAGGATCACTTGCTGGTTGGTTGTTTTCCGGTTATAGATCTAGGACCGGAAAGGAAGTTTTTGAGGTCAAGAGAGCTTACTAGCATAATGAAGTTAAATACTTCACAGAATCTCATAGGTTCAATCTTTAGAGTCACTTAGTTATGCTCTAGAGTGATTTTTGTGAGCATAATAGGGAATTTACTTATCCTGTGCTACGACAATTATTTTAGATATAAAGGGGAAGACAGAGTTGGTCATGCATGTCATGCATGACATAAATAAGTAAGTAATATATGCACGCTTTGTGAATTTGGCATTTAATTCAATTTTGAATGTAACGTGAAAATGATGCATACAACTTACAAAACACTAACAAAAATTATCTCTATAAATTGTAGGTCTACCGAAGAGTCCCATGTGAAGACCAATCTAGTCCATACTTTATACTGGGTTCAAAAGTATGGACAACTTACCATTGAGCGCTTCAACGAGATGTTGAGGCGATCAGAGCTCAGATGGTATGGAGCCCCCAAAAGCAGAACAACTTGGTACTCTATGCTACTAGAGGTCTTCACAACATTTCTTTTTTGGGTGAGAATTTTTTGGATGAAGATCACAATAATTTTTTGTGGCTTCTATTTGAACATAGTTATTCTATTATATTTTGACATTGATTTGAATGTGCTTGGTGTATTTTATTTTGGCTTTTCTCTTCCTCAATTATTTGAATTTTTTTAATTTATTGGATGTGTGCAACAAGAAATAGCTCAAGCAATGGATGCAGCACTATGAAAGTACAATGAGATCACCCCAGAGCAAGAGAAAACTCCCGAGGGACTCGCACATGCTATGAGAGGTGGAGTAAAAGAGAAAACAGGCAAAATTAATGTGAAGATGATGAAGTTGGTCGCACTAGCTAATCCTGCACATAAGCCAGAATTTTTGGAAGAAGTAAGTTTCGTGTAGGCATTGTCATTATATGACAATAGTCTCATATGGAGTTCAAATTATAATTGTCATTGTATATCTTTTGAGAGCAGGTTGAGAAACATTGGAGTGCAAATGAGGTCCCTAAGATGACTCTTAAGAAACTTCAAATGGTGGCCACATGCAACACCACTCATTTTCACAAGACCAAGTTTCTGAAGTGGTGGAACTCCTCCATACCTTCACGTGATACTAGACGATTTCCGCCGAGGCTCATATCCAAGACATTGTTGGGCCCTTTCTTAAACAGATGCGTGTGGTATGTGGAGGTAAGTATTTGATTTGTAATAATTTTGATTTTAAGAGCTTTAGAGTTTTCAATTAATGAAATTCTATATTTTTATAGTTTTTATACAGCAATATGTATATTTTGAATGTTAATTGATTTAGGTTGTTTACATATTGAAGACATAGTTGTAGAATACTTTGAGAACATGGTGAGGCAAGACCAAATCAACATCAACATGAATGTTCCACTGCAACCCGAGACCTTAGTTGAATATATAGAAGGTTGGAGGAGGAAGATTTGGGATCAAGGCTTCATGGCCACCTCAGAGGAACAAACTACTTCAAAAAAAGTGACAATTTCATGACTTATGAGGGGTCAAAGCAGGCGGTGCAAAGGGTGCTTTTTCAGTATGCTCAAATTATTGTCTAATAATTTGATTTACAATATTTCAATACTTTGAATTCTATAATGTCTAGATTTCTATTGACCCTTATTATTTAAACCAGAAAATAGACAATGAAAGGAAGGACCAGAAATGGGGGGTCCTTGAGGTACCTCCCAAACAACTGTTGGATCCAACAATGGTTTGTCAAATACTTATTAGATCCCCAATTTTTATTCCCTCTAAATTCTTCAATGTAATGTTTTGAGCTAAATTTCTGTGAAGTTAAAATTAATGTTCTCATGTAGTACTGCATGAAGTTTAGAGGTTGAAATAGTAGTCTTGCCTTCCTTGATATTTTGCTATTGATCATGGATGTCATGCTTTCTTATTTTGCAGGTACTTCAAGCATGAGCTTGAGGCAAAAGGGGCAGTCGCGAAAAAGGACTTGCCTCCATTCCTCTCGAATTTTCTTGACCGTAGTTCCACAGATTGCATGTACACTGCGAATCAACTCCGAACATACACCACAACTCACCTTAGTGGAGGTGGATGGTACATTGATTGTCCCATCTTGTACATGCATTCGTCAGAGGTTGAATTGCAAAATTCTTTGGAAGGAATTGGAACTATTGACATGGACATGGACGAGTTTGTAGGGCTAATTGATAAACAAAGGGAGAGGGCCATTGCGAGGAGGGAAACCAATGACAGGAGGAAAGCAACTCGGATCCAAGTTGCTTTGGAAAACAAAGAGAAGAAAGAGGCAAAGCGTGTGGCCAAGTTAGCAGAGAAGGAGAAGGAAGAGAAGGCCAAGACAAAAGGGAAGAAAGAGGATGGAGAAGGCGTTCCCACATCATCGACGATAGATCAAGGCTCACAAATGGAAGCCGGAGCACACAATGGGATGAAGAGGAAGGCCATACTGTCGGAGTTCACCAAAGAGATGGTCACCCAAGGCACACAAGTGATTGCCATAGGTGATGATGATGACGTGACATTGAAGGAATTAGTGCTCAATGTCTCTATTGTAGACGTCGTTGACAATGAAATCAATGAGGGTCCAAATTGCTACACCGACGTCATGGACTTTCTCAAAAAGGTACATGAATTGTATTATTTTGTAATCTAAAGTTTCACTATATTAGTACATTATCACACTTTCTACATGATAGGGACTCATGAGTTTGAATTTGTTGTGGCAAATGGCGGTAGGAAAGGCTAGGGTGTACAATGGGGTGGTCAATCAATGGCCAGGATTTGACCTCATGCTATTTGATTGCCAAGAGAATTTGCCAATGCCGGGGGTGTCCTTTCCAGAAAATCATGTGCCTTATTGGAACTTAGATCCAGAGTAAAACATGATCTATCAAGCATTTTTCTTTGCACAAAAGCATTTGCAGGATCATGGTTGCATTGTGGTGTTCCATTCGTGGAGCATGGATGCCAAAAGCACCATTGCCAGATTATGTCAAGAGTACCCCAACATGGTGAAAAAGAAAGAGTGGATGGGCATAAATTGAGTGCACTTGACATCTGCTATAGACCAAACTAGCACAGTTTGATTTTATACATTCTTCAAAATTTGGTTTGCATTTCTTATTTCATAATTCTCTTGAACTTCTGTTTTATATATGTGTTGTTTTATGCTTGCAAACTTTACAGTTTGGCATCACCCTCTTAGTAAAAGATCTAGGTGCAAAAGGAAAGTCCGACTTTTTCTTCAAACGCTCGACAACGATGCTGAAGGCCAAAGTTGACCTCAAGCATGATGACTTGTTGATCAGTTACACCACCGAGCACTCTATGTTGATGAACAACATGGATCGAATGCCGTGGCATGGGGCTCAAGAGAAGGATGCCCAATTCATCCAATTTATAATTGAAGGAACTACTAACGAGGGAGACTTGGTCCTTGATTGCACAACATCTACAGGTGAGTTTGGCTTTTCAAAAGTTGGTTTTCAATTTCTATGTCATACACAAAACCAATGAGGTATTGATTTGTGGGGTTTTTTTAGGCGCCTCTATTATAGCATGTCGTGCAACGAGATGGCACATTGTGGCGTTGGAGTCGGATCAAATGATTTTTTCATCTATCCTTGAGTCCATGAAGAGGACCACTCCTCTTGTTGCAATAATTGCAACTCCTGAAGTGCCTACGGTTGTAGCGTCACAGGATCCAGATGCCATGATCATAGTACCTCGCAAGTTCGTTCACAAAGCTAGACCTAGTAAGTAAGCTTCTCCATTTCTTAATTATTGGTCAGCATGGTAATTGTAATGCTTCACAATTCTAACATTCAATGATTTGTATTTGCAGCAGTGAGGGATTGATATCCGCAAATGTAGTCAAGAAGAGACAAAGACTTCTCTTGAGTCTGGAGAAATCGTTCAATCTTCCAGTGTATGTAGAGCAACTAGCTTCAGCATTTGCGGAGTTTGGTATTTCAAAACCCAAATACCATAACCCTTTATATGCTTTAAATGTCTTATAATTCATAGACGGATCAGCATCCAAGGGGAAAGAGACCACAGATTCTTCTAGTAACATGGATTCTATGACAGAGTCTATTGCGACTTAGGCTCATGAGATTGACGTATTTTATGAATCAACCCATTATGTTTTGATTTTCTTTATGATTGGTTTTGTCTATTTTATGGCTACATGTTGTGTGATTCGTTTTCCTTCACTCTCTTGCATTCTTGGTTTTCTCTTCTAATCAAGTATCATCTACCATGTCAAAAATTCTAGTATAGGGTTTGAAGAAGTGAAATAAATGTACACTATTCCAAGTGTGAAGTGTTTGATGAGGTGTTTGAATAAAAAAGAAATATTTTGAATAAGAAATAAATATTCACACCAAGCAAAGTGTGTTCATCCTAGAAAATGGGGTGAACCAAAATTAGAATAAGTAATGAATCATATCTAATGAATAACCCTTAGATAAAGATTTAGTAGTTCACACCAATTATAGTGTTAAATTACAAAACCCTATTGGATAAAAACCCTAAACAAATCATGCCATCCAAAAAATCTTTTTTAAATGATTAGTTCTGGAAAATTAAAATAAATTTAGAGCAACCAAAATGTCTTATGAAGGACATTTGGGTGTGAAAAGTGAAAATAATTATTCCCTTATACCAATCTTAGATCTTGAGCCACAACTAATAGGTTCTAATAAAAAAATTATACATAGTAACAAATGATTTATAATAAGAGGAAATTCGGTGTCAAAATCATAACCCCTAATTATGCTATCCTAGAATTCTTCATGGAATAAAATAGGGGGTCAAAGAAAAAATTATTCCAACACGAGAATCTTCCTAATCAAAATAGGGTTTGGAAAAAAAAAATATTTCACAACAATCATAGTCTCTTATCCCAAAATAGATGGTAAAATATAAATGTCTATACACTTATCCCTAAACATTAAACCACCAAAAATGGGTGTAAGGAAGAAAATTACATTCGTGCCAGATGTCCAAAAAGTCTTCATGAAAAAAAATAGGGAGTGAAAAAAAATTACAAGAACAAAAGAGTCTCCATGAGAAAATCTTGTATGATAAATTATGAACATAACAATAAGAGTAGAATCTTCATAAACAAAATAGGGTTTGAAAAAAAATAACAACAGTCGAGACTTCATGAAAGAAATAGGGTGTGACAAAATCATTACCTAGACACAAGAATCTTCATGAAAAAAAAATTGTGAAACAAAATTACATTGCAACGACACGAGAGTCTTCATGAGGAAAAAAGGGTGAGAAAAAATATTACAACAATAGAGAGTCTCCATAGAAATATATTGAGTGTGAACAAAATACATTACAACCACGTCTTTGACTATTCGTCTTCATGAACAAAAAGGAATTTCAACATTACAACACAAGTATATTCATGTGTATTCAAAGAGAAAATAAAGTCAATCCCACCTCAACCTGGAACACAAAAAAAATGGTGAGAATGAAAAATATATCCACATCATGAAGAGAGCCTGCAAAAAAATAAAGAGTGTCAAAGGATAAATATATTCTCATGACCCACAGACTCTTCACGACTAATAAAATGGTTCCATTTCAAAGGAATATTACACCAAACAAAGTGTCTTTCCAAAAAAATTCCAATGTGAGAAAGTGACAGATGGGTGAGTTTTAAGCATACACTAAACCCTCTACCAGATGCAAAATTAATGTCAAAGTATTTTTTCCTTAAATTCATAGATCACTCAAAAATTGAGAAAACAATGAAATAACCTTTCAAGAAATTCCATATTTAGTGGAGCCACGGTAATAGGTACATCCATGGTCATGGGTACCTCGCTCTTTTTTTCCTCTTCTATTTTTTCTGCTCACAAGCTCATGCTCACAGGCTCGCATGCTAGCAACCCTGAAACTCAAACTCCTAGTAACTTTTGACTCATTGGTCAAAATGGAATGATTCAAAGCTTTCCACATATATATAACTCTAGTGGACCAATTTCAAATTTTTGTTTTTGCAAAAAGTGATTTTATTGGTCTGCCTGGACTACTTGCTTGGGGAAAAATGTAACATATTAGGCCATAACTTTTGACTCATATTTCCAAATGTCATGATATTTCGTGAAATCAATATGAAGGATATTCCTCGTCCCCACCTTCTATGAAACTTTTAGCCTAAAATATGCAAATCTCTAGTCACATGTACTTGCCCAAAATTTCTATATTGCCAAAAAATATATGCTAGTCCTTTAGCAAAAAAACTTTTTGGAGTATTCTCTACATATGTCATTTGCCATGGGATGACAAATGATATGTGCACTTGTATTTGTAGCCATACTTATATTCATATGTCATATCCATATTTGTACCCATATTCATGCTCATAGCCCATTCATACATTGTAGATAGAGTAAGAAATTCCAAATTGGATAGTTCCACAAATTTTGGGTAGATGTTGCCGATTTGGCTCATAATTTGTTAGTTAGGAAGCAAATAGGTCATAATTACATTCAACTTTGAGGTTAATAGTCTAATTAGCCAATTGGGTTAGAATTGTCAGGTAGTAAGAGGCGAAGTGTGATTTAGTAAATGTCTATTCAGATTTTCTTTCACGTGATCTTATTTGGTGGCAGTTGGTGTGTCACTCGGGTTGCCTACTTAGTTTGGAATTCCAATTTTTTTTTTTTACCCACTGCGAGAGAAGCAAGTGCGAGTCCAGCCACCGAATTGGCTGTTTTGTGTAATGACTTTGTGATTAATATAATCAGAGGATTTAGTTGCCTATTGAATTGTGAGCTTGTTTTGAAGTGTGAGATTTTGTAAAAGTGATGAATGTGTAAAATTGTTGTGCTATGAAAAATGATTGCTTAATTGGAAGTACTGGAATTATTGAGATAGATACTTTGTTGTGCATGTGTTTAAGTGCAGTTGAAATTGTCTTGTGTTTGAGTGTTGGTATGTGTGATAAATTGGAATTAATGCAATTGTTTGATTTAGAAGTCTTGTTGTTTAGTGTCGTTGTAGTTTGAGTGATTGTTAATTTTTCAACTTGGGTCATGGTTTTCTATTTTGGGATTGTATTACCTATTTTAGGGATTGTTCCCAATTGCATAGATATCCTACTTGACAGTCTCCCTTGGAATGAACTTATTATACTAATAGAATGATTTCCCAATAGGTCATTATTCTTCTTCAACATACATATATTTGCATCAATATTTGTATCTATAAAATCATAATTGTATTCACAATCATATTGCTCTCGCTAACTTGAACCCTTGGAATTTCTTGCATAGATTATTTTGAGGAATTATGGAAGAAACTTAGTTGCCTCTTTCCATGAGAAAGTAGATCATGAATAGAATATTAGAGTCTACCTTTGAATGGCACGCACTAAAAATATCATTGGCTATCTGCACACACTATCCAAAGGTGTAATTAGCAAAATTGGTACCTCAGCAAACTCTTAATTTACACTTGGAATTCTTCTTCTCCAAGTTATTGATCTACGCTGGTTTTGAGATATTTATTTTGGTCATGTAATTGCTTACGACTACTTCTTTTCTGAGTCATTGGCTTGATCCTCTAAATGTAAAACAACCTGTTACGGACCAAATGGGGGTTATCCCTCTTGTCATTTCTAAAATTTTCTAATTTTTTTCTAGAGAAAGACAAGTGATAGAAATGGAGAGAGCATTTGAAACTATATTTTTTCTACACAGTGTGAATTTTTTTATGAATTTTTGAAGTCTTTAGTCCATCACGGCCTAAAAGAGTTTGTAGACTACCCCAAAACCAACCAAAACTTATCCATAATGCTCATCAACTACTCACCTATTGCGGTTAAAATATTTTCTAACATAGAAGACTTGAAAAAAGCACTTCCTACAATGAACTAACACTAAAAAACTGAAACTTCCTATTGTGGTCACTAATCACTCCATTCCAGTTAGCTAAGACATTGAATGTGGCCCAAATCTCAATTACTCAAAGACAACCATAATGGGTCATTCTTAGGAGTCCACGTACAATGGGTAAAAGGTCCATAATGGGCTATTTTACCTTAGTCCAAGTCTCAACCTTAAGCTTACATAATATTGTTTTCTTGAAGCAATTTGTCACTGAGTCAGCTTTTGCCAATTGCTCTCTGTTCTTCCTATCACTTGGGAATACATTTGATTCTTCCTCCAAACAGGGACAACATTAAGTTAGTACAAATCTGGCCACTCCATTATGTAAGTTGCTTTCCTTTTCAAAGTTTGTCTTCATCGTCTATGGAATAGATTTCCTCCTACTAAGGTAAAACAACCCATTACAGACCTTTTATCCATTGTGGACTCCTAAGAATGACCCATAACGGGTTTTCTTTGAGTGATTGAGATTTGGGCCACATTCAATGTCTTAGCTGACTAGAATGAAGAGATTAGTGACCACAATCAGAACTTTCAATTTTTTAGTGTTAGTTCATTGCAGGAAGTGCCTTTTTCAAGTCTTCTGTGTTAGAAAATATTCTAACCACAATAGGTGAGTAAGATGAGTGTTATGGATCAATTTTGGTTGGTTTTGGGGTAATCTATAGACTCTTTTGGGTTGTGATGGGTTGAACACTTCAAAAATTCATAACAAATTTAGATTTTGTCAAAAAAATATAGTTTCAAATGCTCTCGCCATTTCTATCACTTGACTTTCTCTCGAAAAAAAAGTAGAAAATTTCAGAAATGACAAGAGGGCAAACCCCCATTTGGTCCGTAATGGGCTATTTTACCTTAAGTAGAGGCAAATACAATACAATAGAACCTTTATGAAGTGATTTCTCTAACGTAATAAGGTACTTATATTTAATTTCAAATGCTTTCTAAAACCAACTAGAGTAGATTCTTGCCTAAAATGTACTCCCACTATTTATGAGAGTTTATGTCAATTCAAGAATCACTTATTTCTTGCACTTTGAAAATTCATAGTTTATTCATATGGTGTTCAAAAAATGTACTCTAAGAGAATTTAGAATCCCCTTTTGATTACCAACAAGATCCCACAAAAAATTCCAATATAATAATGGGAACCATGTTGAATGGCTTATTTGTGCAATTTTAGGTGTAGTTATTGTATTGTCAACCAATACTATTTGGGGTTGCATATGAATGGCAAGAATGGCAATGACCCTCCCTAATGTAATAAACCTCTCTAATGTAATATATCACACCGGTCCCAACCCTATTACTATTAGAGGTTTCAATGTCCTTAGTCTTGATTAGATGTAAAAAATCACAAAAGTCAAGGGCTATTTCTAGAGGTTCTTGGTTTACATTCCATGCTTGTAAGCGGTGTGGACACTTAACATCACACCTTGCCTAAAACCTCCATTTTTACTCTATGTACATTTCCAAAATCAATATGTACCTATGTGGAAGAAATGATTTCAAAACATCAAAAAAAACCTTTGATCCTTTCTAATAACTTTTGTACACAGTATCCAAATGTCAAGTTCTTTGGTGCATTAGAAACTCTTTTCACTTGCCAAGAAGAAATTATGAAAGTTTGATTAGTCTAATAATAATAATTAGGCATAGTAGCAAAAAGTAGTAGTTTGGGGTTCTCCTTATAGAAGCAAACTAATGAACCATATGTATAAGTTTAGAAACCCTTACTTCCGGACAATAACAAAATTTGATATTTGAAAACATAATGAAGAAACAGAGATTTAGGCAAAGTTTTGAACTTTTAATTGATTTCGTGCCAACTACCAATGAACAAAGCTTCTCTAGTTTGGCTTTCACTAGTTTGGCTTCCCAAGTTTGAGCCATTAAAAGTGACATATAGTGAGTCTTCTAAACCACTTCTAATGTCATTGACAATAGAACTTGCAAGCCTAGTTTGTAAAATGTAAGAACATAAAACATTTGTATAGAATAGGCTATTGTGAGGAAATTCCACTTACAACCATTGATGATCCTATACAAAGAGGTCAGATTTTTGGATCTCAAGCTCTAGATCAATTGAGTCTTTGTGTAAATGGAATCTTGGTACGGTTTAGTGTATGCTAAAGTTATAAAAGCTCAAAGTTTCAATTGGTAGAATTTCTACATTTTTACCCCCATTGTAAAATTTCTACACATTTTTCAATGAATATCTATTTATCTTCAAGATTTATTAAGCTCTATTTTTCAATAAGTGTTACGTTTAGGTCCATCTAACTTACTCTTGGTTGCTCATATGTTTTCCAATTACATTAGTGTGAGTGATTAAATAGGAAAATGGTATAAAAATTATTCATTACTCACATAGTGACATCACTTGTGAAATAGCACATACTAGTGAAAGTTATGAAATGGCAGCATTTAGAAGACCATCCATGTGGGAAACCAAAATGAAGGGTTTGTAAATATAGTATGCATGTCAAAAGAATCAAAATAAAATAAACACATCTAAAATTGTCTTGTTAAACCTATGACACAATGGGTGTGCTCTAAAAAAATAAGGAATATTTTTTGCACATTGACAATCCTTGTGAAGCAAAATGCAAGTACCTATGGACTTTCACAAGACATGATAAATTAGTTATAAATTTTTGAAGGTGAAAGTTGTAAGAGTCTATGAGTATAACTTGAATGAATCCAAACTCCACAAACTGAAGCATACAAGTGATTCTTTAAAAGAAAAACACACCTTCCAAAACAGAAACATTGTACCAAGAAAAAAATCATGAGTACGACCATGGTATACTCTTACAATGATATATACAACTGAAATCATAATCCAAATGATGGTTTCTCTCCCCTAGAAAGAAAACACATCTCTTATGTCTACACCTTAAATATCTATGAATGGAATGCTAATCCAATTGTATCACGTATTCTCTAAGCATGGATACTTGTGGACACCATAGGAAAAAACTATGACTTTTCAGACAACTGCACCCCAAATCAACCCTAAACTCTCATATTCGGGCTCTCAAGTTTAGAGGGTATACATCTGACAAAAGAATCGAAGTCGAAATTAGGAGTAATTCAACCTTACGTTTGCAACTACGGCTCCAAATGGACAAGTGGTGCTTGAACAGCTCTAGTAAAAGAAACAAAAGTTCTCATTTTTAGGCTCTCCTATTCAAAGGGTGTACATTTTAGGCAAGAATTCACATCAAAATTAGGTGTAATTCAACATTACCTCTGCTACTACGGTTCCACATGGCCAAGTGGTGCTTGAACGGTTCCAGTAAAAGGAAGGCCCGACTCTCGTTCTCTTTTCCTGTCACCTTGTACTTCTTTCTGTGGAACATCACTCCAATCTTCTGGACCATCTTTTTTCTCTTCTTTCCCTGGACTACCACTCTCCAAATGTTGTCTCTTATCCCAATCAATCTCTCCCACATGAGCTCCCTGTTTTCCATCAATTGCAGCTCTGTAAGGACTACTGCCTGCAGATCCAAAACCAATTTCTTCCTTGGGTAGTGAGCTAGCATGAGAGCTTTCCCTTGACAACGCCGGAGTCAATAAGTTGCTGCCAGCGTCATGGAAACCAGGGGAACCACTAGCTGGAGACCTCCTGCGAAAACTGGGTCCCTTGTTGGAGGGTTCAGTAACAGATCCCGAATCTGTTCTCTTGTGAGTGGGATCATTTCCACCGGGGGCGGTGCCGTTCCTCATTGTGTCTGGATCGTCATCATTGTCGCTGTCTTTTGCAGCTTCGACGATGGATGGGTGCAAGTACGCATCTTGCAGGAAGTTAAAATCGCCAATGGGATCCGCTTTGTCTTTGATCCTTGCTTCCTGCACGGAGGACAACAGAGGGAAAAACATAAAGTTGGGAACTTGGTTTGAATAGTTTCCGCTAATAGATTACTTTGTTATTGTAGAACTTGTCTCTAAGATTCCATTACACAAACTAATGTATATACTATTTGGATCTCATATGAATAAGTTATGGTGTTAAGTTATGGATTGACAGAATTTGAGGTAGTAAGGTCCCAGCTGGAAGCTTTGGCTACAGGTGATGCATCAACTGTAAGCATTTTAGATTGTGACAGAACCTCGAAGTATTTCATCTCTTGCAAAATAATCATAGATGGGCATTTGATGTGTGAATAGGCCACTTCTCACTCTACGGGAAATGGACAGCCACGGGAACGGGTTCCTTACCTACAAAAATATCAATCTTGAAGTACATTTCGAGATTACATGATAGAATTATCCTCAAACTCGTTCAAAAGTGGGGTGGTGATTATTCTCGTACGGGTGAATCCAATCAATATTTCCATATGAAGGTGTTGGTAACTTTTTTGTGGTGTTTCAATCCTGAATCTGAAATAGTGTTCACTTTCAAGAATAAATCTATTATATGACATTTTCCACCACTTCTGAGCCTCACACAGTCGGCAAAGAAGAGGTGAGAAGCTCAGAGACGGCACCTGAAGGGGGTAATTCTTGAAAGAGGGGTAGAACTTCTGGGAGCAGAAGAGATGGAACATGATGGTGATAACAGGCAGCGGCACCAAGAACGGAGTCGAGGCGAAGGCCTTCTTCACAGAAAACAAACCAATCAGAGTGATGTGGTTAATTATGAGAGCGATGATCACGTTGCGGTGAATGCTCGGCCAGAAGGATGCAGCACTTTCGTATTTCGGCTCATAAACATAGATCACCTGGCACCGCAACCACATCAATCACATCGAACAAAGCATAAGATTGAGAAATTGTAGAACAAGTATTACTCCAACAGACAGTGTTACGAGCACTAGTTTGACAAGGGTATGTAAGTCATTGAAAGCTCTCACCAGCATGAAATCATATCTGGGTTTGAGAAATGAAAAATGAAAATGAAAAATACATACGTGGGAATAGTTTAAAATGGAATAGAAGAGATAGTTCACTTTTAATTTTCAGTTTTCATAATTTTTGTAATTTCAAGGCATCCATCAGTTCACCAACCACACACATTGTTTAACATCACAGTGGACTATGATACAGATACTTCGCTCGCATAACATACACCCACACAAGCCTCAGGTGAAATTGGTGAACAAACACTGACACCTGTTGCACATTGCACCTGTGACAAAAATTGAAGTACGAGTTCTGATGATTACCTGATTTCGATAAATGAGGAAGCCAAAAGCGAAGTAGACACATAGAAACGGCAATATGAGAGGCGAGATGACAGCGTAGACAAGGCCCAGCAGAATGTAGAGCGACAAGCGAGGCAACACAATGAAATAAGTGGCCGGTGTGGCTGGAATCACTTTCACTCGCTCTTTGTCCGTCCGCACGAACAAGATGGAATTGATGTGGTACCCCAACAAGGGAAATAGACGCATCACTTCAGCAGCTATACTTGTCCACCCGTCTATCATGATGTACGTCATGAAGAACGTGGCCTTCTGTGGGATGAAAACTCCAAATGCCTTTGGAATCCTATGGAATGGAGAGAAGCAAACCAGGTTAGCATATTTGTTAATAGAACACAATCATGCCATTGCCATTTGCATTGGGGTCAAAACTCTTAGTTATAATTATTGCAAAACCCGTAGAGAATGTTGAAGATAAAGGTAGAGACTCCATTAACCATACAGTACTGTAAATTAGAGGCTCCATTGACCATAACGGTGAACTTTTATTTCTACTAAGTGTGAAAACACTTCATGTATTGACATTTTTTTTTTGCAATTGATTTAAAGCTTAACCCCAAGTAAATATGCAAACTTTTCGATGGTGCAAGTTTCTAGATTATTTAAGGGAAAGGTTCACGGTTCACCTGTGTGATGAATGGAGAATCTACTTTACTAAAACTGATAAGGACATAATTTCGACTCCTAAGGAGTGACCTGGAATAAAACCTCCCACTTTGGGAGATTGCATAAGGAATCATCCAATACATTGAGTGAGAATAATTTAGGTGATGGGCTTACGTGGTAGGTGCAGAAATATATGCCTTCAACTGATCGAACAAAGAACCGATGAGGACGTTGCCGAAGAAGACGTTCACCACCAGAAACGCATAGTACTTGACGGCCGTCAATTTCTCTATTTGGGAGTAGGAGACATGACCTTCAAACGTCGTCAGCTCCCTCAACACATATGGAATTATCAACAGGAATATCTTCAGAACGACTCCTGGTAAGAAACCGCTCACAAAGCCTACCAGGTTATTCCTGAACACATCGTAGGCAACCATGTTTTCAGTGCACAAAACCATGAAACTAAACTCGCAGCCTAAGTTAGCACAGTTTGACCGCAACCTGTAGAACGAGTACATCACATCAAGTCCAAGTCTTGAATCAACCACGTCACCCTCAAAAAAAGGTTTAACCTTCTCCTCATTTTATATCAACCCAAAAGCACCCTCATTCATGTATTTGAAGTCCATTCATGTTGCCAAGTGCATATATTTGACGTTCTTTCATGTTGGCAAATGCCTATATTTGATGTTCATTCACTCCGACAAGTCACAGTGTGCGTTGGAAATGATTGTATCCTTCCAGTGTTGAAACCAGGACTTTCCACATAATGAAATGAAGAACCCATGGGTGGAGGAGACTTTCTTACCACCGAGACAGAGGTTTGAGGAAGGGCAAGTATTTGATGAGTTCGTTCAGACTGGCCAGCACTTGCACGGCGCCCACAGCGAGCAAGAAGAAGAGCACGAGCGCGATGACCAGCGCGGTGACGATGAGCCTTCTTGAGTTGAGCAGCAAGTAGTTGATGGCCAGGTTGTTCCAATACACGTCGCGAGGCTCCGGAGCCCACTCCGTCAGCCACTTGGTGTGGTCGCGGCTCTGCTGCGTCTGAGCGCACACGGCAGCACCCCAACGGGAGTCGAAGGAAACGAAGCCCGCGCGCATCACGAACTTCTCCTCGGAAAGAATACGCTTGCGCTCTGAACGGATCTGAAGAAATGAAACCAACTAATGTCAAATTAGAGAAAAAAAAAAGATCTCAGGTTCATGTAGTTTGGCAAGGTTTCAGTACTGCACCGAAATGAGGCATTCCCGTGGTGAAAAATAGGGCTTTCATCGACCAAACCAAAATATTAAGAGAACACCTCATGTTCACTCATTTTGAAAAAAATCTGAGTGTCTAAATGAGGCATTTCAGTGCTGGAAGTTGGGACTTTTTCATCAACCACGCTCATGTCAAGAGAAACTCTCATGTTCATTCATTTTGTCTGGTTTTCAATCTATTTGACGAATTGTGGCATTTCAGTGGTGGAAATTAGGACTTTTATCAACCAAGCTCATCGCAAGACCAACTCTCATGTTCTTTTAGTTTGGCAAGTTCGTGTGTGCCGAGATGTGGCATTTCAGTAGTGAAAATTAGAACTTTCCAGCCGCCAAAGATCTAAAATCTAAAATCTAGGACAGATATGTAATCATACAAATATGAGATTTTAGATGAGTGTCTCCAACCACTTCAGTTCTACATGGGTATCTCGAAAGCGCTCTAGTTCCTGCAAAGGTATCCTTTTGTGCACTAATGATTCCTCTAGAGGATGAGTAGTACTCTATTCAAGAATGATATGTTCAAAGACTTCCGAACTGGTATCCAACATGCCAAGCTCGTGTGCGATACTTTGAAACACTTTATTAGATTCCAAAAGGGGAGGGAAAGAAGAGTATTGGATTCATATGGCAGCAAATGACTTGTGTTAACAAATACATATAGGACATTTATCAATTCTAAAATGTACATTGCAAGTTAATTGATGTCATACCAATCCAACACCGGGGAAGAAAAAACATAAAAAATGAGAGGTGTAATCAAGCTGACCTGACTTTCTAGTTGTGAAATAGCGTCCATCACGTCGCTCTTCTGCCGTCGAGCATCTGACCATTGTTTGCGTATCTTGACTACAGGCCGAGGAGTAGATGGTTCTTTATATAATTGCTCTTGCCATCGTTCTAGTTTACTTTCACACATCCTTTTCTTCTTTAAGAGCTTCGTTAATTTCTTAGCTTTATAAACAACCTGCACATGGCACCTTTTCGGTCAACAACAAAATTTGATCTGACCTGTAAGACAAAAATGTGCTCCACCTTGGAGATAGACAGCTCTCCTATTAATCTTCAATTCGTCAAAAAGTAGAAACTCTATTTTGGAAGTTCCTAGTCAATTATAATAACACTTCCAAACCATAATTTTATTGGTCGAAAATGTAGGAGAGGGTTTCTTCTTTCTAATGATCAATTTTTCTGCCTAGGTGGTTCATTTCAACTCCTGTAGATATGGAACCATCTACTTTTGGTCATTCCGGAATTTGGAAGTTATTGAATAGAAGCATTACAACCTGGTAAGTAGAAAAAAGCTGCACCTTCAAAGAAATGAAACTGAGAGCAAGACACTAAAGTAACCACACCTATCATGGACACTTTAAAATTTGTTGAATGAATTGCGACACACATGAAGGCTTGGTGCCATTCTATGTAACAATTAGATACTCCCACCAATTTAAGAAGTATTTAGTACCTGGTGCATAACGTAGTTCTGAGGATGATTCTCTAGAAAAAAATTCTGGATCCGCAAGCCCACCGATTGAGTGTCGTCTCTGGGCACTTGTCTAACCAAGACCTGCCTTGAAGAAGAACCGATGTGAGAGCTATATAGCACAAAATAAAAACTGAAAAAAACTGAAAAAAACTAATCAGAAGTCATCAATTGAAGGCTCCTGATGATTCAACAGTGCTAATGGTAATAATGGAAACACAATGCCAGTGCAGGATCTTGAAGCAGATGTGACTGAGTCTCAGTGGTTAAGAGGAGGATATTAACCTAAAATATTGAACCCAATTTCTAAGTTGCATTTAAGAACCACTAAATAAGTTGATTTACATAAAAAGTTGATATAAAATCAATTAGATTCAAGGTGCAAAAACTTATCCTCACGGAGAAAGTGCAACTTTGAATTTAGAAATTTAGAACTTTGATCGGTCACAATCTTTTAGCACATTTAGAATCAATGACTGAAGATCTAAAAGTAGGACAAACACAACATGATTTTCAAGATTCTGCAATTGGATTATGTATTTTAGGTATAATAAATTTTGAAAAGTTCATTTTTTGGATGTAAGTTCAAAATATCATTGCGTTGGCATGATGTTTGCTAATTGAAATCAAGACCATGATTATCATAAACAATGAGCAAGTTAGAACCTACCAAAAATTACTTAGGATAAAAACGTCCTAGATTTGCCATTTTCGTAACCAAAGCCTCATCCCAACTGTAAACTAAACCACAAATAGTTAAAGCAGTAAAGCACACCGTGAATTGTTCAGGTCGTTGTTTCTGAGAGGCGAGAAACTCAAAGCGCATCCTTTCCACCGTAGCATACTCAATGTAAAGCATTAGACAGGTCCAGCCAGTGAAGAGGTATGCAGCAAATAAATGCGCCCATAAACTGCAAGTAGGCAATCACTCAACTCCATCAGGCCCAAAATCATGTAGGGAGGGGATCAAATAGCATGAACAATGGAAAAATTGCTATGAACGAAGCTCAGCCTTAAAGACCAAGGGTTCATGGTCCTAACCTGATCAATTTGGTTGATCATATTGTGAAAAAAATAGGATTTGAAGAGACCGAATTTTATATCACCAGTATCAATGAAGAATACTGGGCTCGTTGGTAAGAAAATCATGAATTTGAAGAGAGGAAAGTCCCATACGACCTACTCAAATTAGAAAAATATGAAGCCCGGACTTCTTGATCCTTTAGGGATTAACTAGGTTAACTTGCACAGATCATGATTAGACGTACCGCTTTGAGAAGTACTCAACATTGGCAATGGAGAGAGACTCGGGACCATTATCGTAAGTGGTGTTAATATTGGTGAGATTCTGATGGGTTGCCTGAAATTGTGCCAGGTAGCTGTCGGTTTTATTGACAGGAATCAACACAGAACACCCCAACAGCAACATGGGGACGAAAATCTTCAATCTGTGGAACAAAAAGAAGCAACACATGTCAGGACACCAAGAACTACATACTCAAAAGGCAGAGTGCACACAACAGTGCTTTAATTAAAACTAAACTAACCCAAATTCAAATTCGTTTGTAAGGGGGAGTCTTTCCATCTCTAAGTGTTTCTAGGACTTCATGGCCCCATCTTTAGTTCAATTAAACGCTATAGTTCAATTTTAATTGAAACAGTGTTACAAACGATTTCCCTATTCTATGCTGATATCCAAAACCTGCCACATCCTCCTTTTCCAAGAACCCTCCTCTCCGCCCAATGCAGCTATAACAAGGGAAAGCAACTCTAATTATAACACTTCTAGATGCACTACCATAGGGAATGTGCAATTACAGAACGAGTCATTAGAGAAGGTCAAGAGTAATTACCCAAGCAGAAAGATGCGAACGAAAACGGTGCCGTCCAGGCCCACATCGTTAATAAGCTCCTGTTCTGTCTCTTTGAGCGCATACCACATCCAGTTAAAGCTATGCAAATAGCTCCTCCAGCTCAAATTCACGTAGCCAGATAACCTCCCTTTCCCGTTTCCGCAGTCCACATAATTTTTTATCTTCTCATCCTCACCTCGCACATACAACTTCGGGAAGTACACCCGAAAATTCAAAGGCTGGTTCTTCAAGAGTGCATAGCATATCAAAAACACTACTGATAGAAGAGTGTTGGTCCAAAGGGACCACAGGAGGTCCAACCCAGAGGATCCTGCCATCCCAAATACTCAAGGAACTCAATTAGGCGATCAATTCATGCTCCACTATTTGTATACTAATTTGTCACAAAATTGGTCCCGTTGGGACGCAACTCTGAAATGCCAATGAATTCTTCTTCTTTGCATTCATTCCATTTATCTGCAGCTGAATTCCTGCATGGGTAGCTCTACTGCCCTAATTGCGCTTCCTTCTGTCTGTCCACTACAACCTTTAATTGAAGACTGTCAGCGTGACTGTGTTCTCCACCGATGTCTGCAAGCACAGTGAATATTCTCAGTTTAGCAAGTGCTAAAATTTTTAGATACTGCAAATTTCAGCGTTCTTGGAGGGGTACATTGGGAGGACTCTGTAAGATCACTGCCCAAATTGAACTTTCTTCTGTCCCAAACCCGGGATCCAACTAGAAATGGTGGTGAGACTGGCCATAAGAAAGGACTCAGTGCAGCAAGAGCAGCAATTTCTGCAATAACTGCAATCACTGAAAACTATACCGCAAAATTAAGCTTTCTTGGTCTGGTACATAGGTTAGCGTTAGTCTGATTGATGCCGTAATTGCACTCCCTTCTATCTCGTCACGATAATCTTCAACAGAAACGACTCAAGATTTAACCAGTACACACAATAGAAGTGTACAGGATTGTGTGTAGTATGCAACAAGAAAAGACACTGAATTCTCCACGACTATCTACAAACATATTTGAATGAATAATTCTCAGGTTAGCCAGTGCTGCAATTATTGGAAAGAGGATTGCGAACTTTAGCCCTTTGGGTCTGATACATAGGGAAACTCCTTAATAACCACCAGACGATGTTAGGGTTCAAGACTCGCGATCCAAGAATGTAGCAGACTTGAGCACCGCAATTTCAAAGACCTAGTCCTTCAACACAAGTTTCTTGAGTTCAGATAAGCAATAGTAAAAAAGTAAGTAAAATTCTCGTGTCTGAAATTGTCATCGACTACCAAACTCATCGACTCCAACTCCCCAAAGAATTCCGTAACCTCCCATATATCGCCGCCTGTTGCAACCTCTAATCTCTAACTAAACCATCTCCAGCGCCATCTCAATTCCAAAACGCAACAAAAAAAGCTCCCATCTCCGAATCATACCTCAAAACAAAACAACTTCACGCCTCCAAAGAATCGCAATTACCACCACATACTCTGTCAACCCAAAGCAGATTGAAGCTTGATCAGCAACCCATAATCTCCACCAGCAAAGAGCCCTCCTCCACGATCCACTTCGACTTTCATTTCATTTCATTCCCAACCTTCCAACACAATTAATCTGGGACACAGTCTCTCACTACTTTAATTGCTTACAATTGAAAAAGAATGGAATGGATCAGAGAGAATCGATCGCTGGAGATGGAGATGGCGCCCATTATGAATAATAACACTAGCTTTCCACACAAACTAAGTCGCAACGAAAGTGCAACTAGAAGAGAATCTTAAATCTTTTAAATTGGCCGTAAGATTGACTGAGTGCGATGTTGTTGTTAATATCCCCTTGAAAAGCGGACAGGTGACGCAGTCAAACAGAGGAGAGTTTGCGAAAAGGGCGCCGGTGGCTCCAGTTCGCCGGGTGAGGGAAAGGAAATTCAAATCTTTTGCGCGCAGTCGGAGAGACGACGGAGGCAGTGCCCTCGGGGAGTTTGGCTGCGGTGGTGCGCTGGCAGGGGTGATTGGAAGGGGAAGTGCCACGCGTCAAACTGGAAGGGGTGGTGCCAGGTGTCGGGTTGGGAGGTGTTCGAGGTTGGTAAGGATTGTTGCAAATACGAGAAATGTGCTTAGGCAGGGCACATCTCTCATATTTGCACCGTTTTATAGACAATACTCCGGGAGCTTCTTGAGCAGTGCAAGGAAACATCAACTCGGGAAATATATAGACAATTAGTTAATTGTAAGGTATGTGCATTGCAGGATTAGGAGTTGGAGTTTGAGAAAAACATAGACAAAATTTTTTGACATACCGAAACTCGGGTCTGATTGAGTTTGGTACTATGTTTCTTTTGTACTATTCTTAGTTAAGCCTTCCTCTGACACCCCTTTCAAAAATGGGTGTTCACTTTACAATTAACTCTAATGTTTAGTTGCAACAAATTCTTGTTTGTCCCACTATTGTAGTGTTTTTTACTATTTTGTCTTTCATCCAACTTCAAAGCTTTTAGTAGCCCAAAGCAAAAAGAATCTCCATCATTGCTAATCTAATGAACAATATTTAGAGAAGAAGAACTAATTTTGGTGGAGTTGTTGTTCTTGGCAAAATGGCAATTTTAGCTAATCTAAAGAGAATATTTTGGTAGGGTCAAGCATTTTTGCACTTTTCATCTAAAAATTGCCAAGTTCTAGGTTCTACTTGTTTAGCATATTGTTGGTGATGCTCTAAGGTTGAATACAACTTTTGGTTTTACAATGATGTAAAGTAAAACTTTGCAAGCTTATCCTTGAGTTGTAGGCCACTATTCCATAAGTGTTCTTTTTATAGACATTGTAGAAAGAAAAAAATCCAAAAACATTATGGACTTTACGAAGTAAAATTTTAGGATTGTGTAATATGGACTTCACAAATTAAAATTTTGGCTAATTATAGTTTGGAGCAATTATTTTTTCAAAGCTTACAACCATGCAAAGGTCAAAGCATTTTTTTCTTGTATGAAGAAAATATAGATGTGCAACTCCATACATTTTAAACATTTATACAATCAATTAAAAAAAACTTCATTAAATTTAATAAGGTCACAACACAAGATTGTAAGGTCAATCCTATAGCTAAATACTCAAGTGCATTTAAAAAAATTAAAACTATAAATTTCATTGCATGTTATAGAAATGAAATAGAACACAATGATATATTAATATATTATCAAAGTATTAATAATGCATATTGAAGTGTTGAGAAACCTTCTACAATCAATTGGAATGATTCTTATATCATTTGATGTATTGTAAGAATTTTGCCATCTATCCAATTTGTACAAAAATCTTTGACGCAAGTTGACATACATTTTAAGTTATTCAAAATTATAATGAAAGGTTTTAACAAGTGGTGAGTGTTTTTTACCCCACTAGTACAAAACCACACAAATAAGAACATTTCAAAGCATGATTTTGAGATAAAACTATGTTAAAATTAACACAACTACATTTAAGAAAATACAAATTTAACACAAAAACATGGTCTGAAATATTTTTTAGCATGAATTTATACTACTACATTCTATAAAAATACATATTACTCCATAGTAGTTATGGATTTTTAACTTTGAAAATTCATGATTAATTCTGAAAATCGCTGAAAATTCATTCAAGAAGTCTAGCTCCTCAAAATGATGATGAAGCCTTAGAAGGATGTTTTGTGGACACCCCACCTTTAATATGCAAACTTCTTTAAAAAATAAATATAGTAAAATGCTTTAATAGTTACTTGGTGTATGGCATTTTTAAGTTTTAAAAATTTACATTCTAGTATACAAAAGCAAAAGTGCAATACATAGTAGACAAAAAATAAAGGTGGTTTGTTTGTAGTCATTTTCAACCCCAATTCATTACACTCTAAAAATTCACGACATAACCACCAAACAACCTTACCATTCTGAGAACATGCTACAAAGGTTGAAACAACAACATTACAAGAGAAACCCAATTGCTATGCTTCAATCTATTCATGGGCCCTTAACTAGCATTTTTCAATGCAATTGATTTTCATCTTCCACATAATAAACGAGTAGAAAATACAAAAATAAATTCAGATAAAAGCTTTAAAAATAATTTCGAAGTTGTACAATGTTCCTAGATCTCTGCACTCCAATGAAACACAAAGAGGTTGTGGCGTACACTAGGTCCTGCCCGACTGTACATGACCTCCAACAGTAAGCATCATTGTGTATCTGATATACAATCAAAAATCAAGCTTGCAAAAGTTTGAGTGTCTCATCGACATGTTTCTCAGGTTGGAATTGGTTGTTGTAGACTAAGGTAACGATTCCTTGCCTGTTTACAACATAAGTTTGTCGCCCAGCAAGAGCGCCGAAGAAGTCAGATGGGACGCCAAATGCCTTCCTTACCGCATTGCCTTCATCACTGAGAAGCATATAAGGCAGGTTGTACTTCGCCTTGAAAGCCTGTCAGTGTCACAATTCACGATGATTATATTATCTGGTTTTGCATTGCACTGTGGTAACTAAACCGAAAATCATCCAAATATGCAAGAGGATTACATTTTTGGACACTGTAAATCAACAGTAAACTTGTGCGGAAAATAAGTGCACCCGAAATCCATCCTAGGCTCACATGAATAGAAGTTGTACAATTAGGCGAGCATCTGCAGGGGTAGGGGTTTAGAAACGGGTCGCAATTAGGTGTGGTTCTCTTATCTGAAGAAACAGATTTCAAAAACTAGCAAAGAATATACAAGACTATTTTAGTAAGAGATTGAATCAAGATCTATAATTGTGAAACACACCTTGTGAGATTCAGGAGAGTCTCCGCTAACTCCAACGACGGTCGCACCAAGTTTCCGGTAGTCCTCATAAGAATCTCGGAAGGAGCAGGCCTACAAGATTTGATCGACGTGCTTAACATAATAAAACTCTTTCAACATTAAACATAGTTCTTGTTCTGCTTTAAAAAGAATTCCCTCATCAGAAAAAATCAGGTACAAATACTAATCATTGATTTGATTCTACCGTACGAAACAAGATTTATGAACTCAGAAGACATGCATCAACATTGAAATGAACGATCATCAAGCCCTACTAAAGCAGTCAATTTCAAGCATCTGAAAGAACGAAATCATATGATATCATATTCAGTATTGCCGATCGAATTGTGTCAGACACTGCGCCTACTAAAGCATCAATTGTTACATCCGTTAAAATAGAGAAATTTTAAGAAACTGCAAAATTCTGGTTCCCCCATAGAGAACCTCGGATTCCTTGCCAGTCCCACTTTTAGAGCTCTGTGTACTTGGATGTCACAATTTTGGCAGGGAAGGGCATTAGAAGCACCTGTTTTGTACATCCAGGAGTCTCGTTGGCAGGGTAGAAGTAGAGAACCAGCGGCCTACCAAAGAACTTAGACAGCTTCACTTCGCGACCGTCTTGATTCTTCAATGAAAGTGGAGGCAGTTTGTCTCCCTTCGACAACTACACACAAGTAAATACACAACCAAATCTTACAACCAAATACAGGAAACCTATTCGTTTCCTTCATTAAAAGAGAGAGTACAGAAAGTCGTCAATAATTCATTCTCCTAATGCATTTTAATGTATAAAACTCACAATGCAACTCTTCTGTAGATTCTCAAGGCACAGAACTCTTCGAAAATGGTCAAAAAAACCACTTCTAAGCGAGAAAAACAGTCACAACAAGGATACATAGAGTGGAAAACAACAAAGCCACATCTACGGACGTTTGTATAGATTATCTTCAAAATCTCTGTATCCAGGGAAAATCAATTCACATTGGCTGATACGGTCCAGTGAAGTGTTCTTAAGTCTCAATACTCAACAAGAAACACTTCAAAATGAGAACACATAACCATCATTCAAATCCATTCCTGGCATTCACACCGAATCTCCGAAACAGTACGAAAAAATCGAATAGCTTCACAAAGCACTCTACTACAGCGCATAATTTCTTCGAGCCTTGCATGTTGATAGCAACTCTTCTAAAATAATCAAACACAAAATCTCCTTCTAAAATGTCCTTCTAACTTAAAAAACACTGCTGCAATATGGATAGAATGAGAAAACAGAGCCGCGACTGCGAAAATCACTACGGATAATCTTTCAAATCATGTAAACTCAATCCGCATTGGTTGATACATTCATCTGCGCATTCTTAATTCACAACACTAATCAAGAAATGCTTATAAAAATGAGGATAATTATCCATTACTGATGTTCATACAATAACTTTTAACAAATTGCGTCACTGAAAAAAAAGAAAACAACGCTTGTGATTAGTGTGAACCTTGCATGTGGTGAGGCGCCGAGAAGGCGTCGAGGCTGAACGTGCAGCAGCAGCGACGGACACATTGAGCCTCTGTCCAAGAAGCTCCCCGCGAGCGAACGAGTGGACCTGGACACTGGTGCTTCCGGAAAATTCCCGACCTGCTGCATGATGTGAGCATGCGACGAGCGAAGGTGCGAGAGCAGCTGAGAGAGACGACGTCATCGCCATAGCTGCGAGTTCAAGCTGTAAAGAGTAGCAAAATTCAATTGAAGAGCCTGTGCACATCAACAGCTCTTGTGTGGTGGAGAACTGGAGACGACAGTCTCGTATTGGATGAAAAAGAAATCGTGGATGATAAAAATCATCGAAGAACTGCCTGAATGACTGAGGTCGAGGATGATAAAGTCTTTAATGAATAAACGATTGCGGATGATAAAAGCCCACTCTGCTGGTTGCCTATTTTCTTACAAACCCCAGTTGGACACAGAGTGTTTTTGCAATTGAGAGCTTCCAAAGGTTTGTTATAAAAAAAAATGTACTTGGATATTTTGGAATCAATTTATTAAAATATACCACACTAACTCAATAAGGACACTAACACTAAAATGTGGTTGATGGATGACTTTCAAGGTTAATGTAGAACTGAAAAAATGCATCTATTGGTGCAAATATGGGATTGTTTTGGTCACATCCTTTTAAGGTTAAGTACTTGAAGCATTTTATATTGGGGGCCAAATGTATTAAATGTCAATGTGTCTAGATGATTCCCTTGCTACAAAGATAAAGTTACTTAGAAAAGGACCCCCAATGAAAACTATTCATAAAGGATGAATCCCGTTGCTACTTATGCATCATGAAAGTTGTAGATCTTATATTTTAGATTGTCTTCATGTGTTTAAATCTTGTATAGATATCACCAATATAATAATATAAAATTTAAAACTTTCAGTTTTAAATTTCTTTTAAGAAAGTTGATAAGTTTTTAGTAAAGTGAATTAGAATGGATTTGAAATGTAATGATTTTATGGTGATATGCCATGTTTAACTAATTTTGAATAGTCCAAAGTCTGGAAATAAGATATAGTACCATTTGAAGTCTTTTAAACTTCAATAGTTGTTTGTCATATAGGAGAAATTCCTTACTTTGGAAATTACAAATTGTAATCAAGTTCAAGTATTATAATTTTTGACTATACAAACTTCAAATTATCTCATTTAAAGTTATAAGAAAACGTTTTTTTTATCCTATCCGATAGGAGCAACAACTTTATCTCCTCTTAGACTAAGATTTTTGCACTACATTTAGGTTTTTATTTGACAATTGCATCTTACATTATGTTGAATACATACTTGCAAAATTTCAAAAGTAAAAGATGTTTTATCATAATTAAGTTGTCCAAACCACCCAAAAAGCTCTAGGCAACATACTATTTGATATGGGCACTCCATTAGGAATAAAAAATATACATTTCCATGAAGGGGGTACATGTTCATACCACTCGTGTCACATTTTTAGAAAGATTCATTCAAAATTGACTTTGTAGGAGCTTGCCCAAATTCTCAATTTATTGTTCAACAATCACTTGGTCCTTGAGGGATTAATTTTAAAAACCTCAAATTACTTTCACTACCAACTAAACCCATAGCTAGTGTGTTTAGCAATATAGATTAAAATCAAATAAATGATTGGAAATCATTCTACAAAGGATTTTTTTTTATTCAACATTGTAAGGATACCCAAACACATGTTCACAACCTCATAATTTTATCCTATTATTGTATAATTGATTATTGTTCTAATTAAAATTTTGGTAAATCGGAACAAAAGACCTCTAATGATTATTTCAAATTGAGTGTACAAATTATTTCTCAAAGACATGTCCATAACATTCTTAGAATTCAAGACAAGAGACCCACACTCTAAGAAAAACTTAGCGGAAAATCCTGAATGCAAGCTTGCCCATGAATTGTCCATATTGTTGAGGCCTCCTTTTGTCAGCCTTTGAATTTACTTGCTCAACTGAGTGTGTACTGTAGAGATGATAACGTTGTGTTACGTGTCGGCTACTGAGAGGCTCCACGTGGCTGTAAACGATGACACTTGGCTGTTGTAATTTATCTTGTTCACTTTTGCTGCCATATGGATCAATGACAAAGAGTTTAGACTATTTATAAATATAGTTAAGGTGACGTACCTACAAGTGAAAACCGTGGATTTCATATAGACAGGCTTTTCAATTCTACACTGAATAGCTATTGCCATTGATAGCTAATGAGGAATTTGAGTTTTACAGTAACTTTGGAGATGTTGTGATCCAAGTACCACACTTGCATAAAATAAAAAATTTGGAATTTTGAAAATTATTAAATGATTCTTTAAGAATTTAATCAAATTTCTTAGTGAAAAAAACTTTCAATAAAATAAAATCTCAAGAGTTTTTAGTACATGGAATGAGAATTCTTTTTAGATTTCTTTTGGTAAGAATTTCATGAATTTTAAAATTTTATCGAGTGAAATATTATTGTCTAAAATATGAATCCACATTTTATGTTTTTTATAATTCAATACAAAATCTCCAAAAATTGTGGAAAATCTGAAAAGTATATAAAATGTTTACATATTTTTTTCCATGATTTTTTGGAGATCTTTGGAGTGAATTAAAAGAAACATAACTATTCAGAGTCATCTATACTCAATAATATTTCATTCAATAAAATTTTGGCTTTTGTAAAATTCTTACCAAGAAATTCCAAAAAGAATTCTCATTCTACATACTAAAAAATCTTGAATATGATTTTTAGAATGCTTGCATTAAAAGTTTTTTCCATTGATAAATTTGATTCCATTTTTTTTAAATCATTTTTTATTTAAAATTTTGAATAATCATTTCATACTAGTGTGTATCTTGTACTTCAAAATGTCCAAAATTTGTTGAAAAAAAATCTAATTTCTCAATTAGTTATGCAATTTTTTAAGTGTATGACTACTTATGAGAGCTACTACACTCATGATTACTATAAATAAGATTTTGATCATAGGCAATCAACCATATAGGTTCTCTTGGATATTTTTTTTGTTAGAGTCTTCTTCCATCCAAGGTATATATACACCAATCTTAACCCCTAAGTGCTCCAACATCCATTTTCTCAACAATGAACAAATTGAAACTCAAGTTTCATCTTCATTATTTACTGCTTGGATGAAAGATATCCTAACTTGTGGAGATAGTTTATCAAGTTGTTGTCATATCTAAGGGTTGGATTTGGGGTTACTAGAATACTTATTTTTCTAAAATTATCAATATGAAAGTATGTCAAGTGGTTGACAAAGCCAAAATTGCATTGACTCTAGTTCAAAATGGGATTTGCCAAAATGAGGTCATAGATTTTAAGAACACAAAGATTCCAAAAAATCACCATATGAAGAGAAACTCATTTCAAATCCGTTCCAACAAATTGTACTAAAAAAAATGACAATATTTTGCTTGTAATCAAATTTAGAAGGAATTTTGAAATTTCCCTTTCAAAATTTATTAAAAAATATTGGTGATAGCATTGGGGATTCTAACTGTATGGATGGGATCTAAAGCTCATAGTCTACAACTTTTATTTGTACATTAATTCCAAAATATGCTTCCGAATAGCACTTTATAATGATTTTTCTCAAATCGTCAATTCTAGAGATGAATCTGAACGGTTAGGGGTTAATGTTGCATCTGCTAACAAACGCCATTCTTAAATCACGCCAATCCACAATCATCATCATCACATACCACTGTGCCACACCTTGACAGATGTCTGAAATTCCATTACCTATCAAAATACATTCGAATAATTTTAGGCCCAGTTTTGGGGTAATACTAGATTGAATTCAGCAAATAATCTAAGCCTTTTGTCACAATCATTCCCTCACACCCGCAACATTTCTAGCCTGTCAAATACGACCTCAAACAATCACACGCTCACCCAAGATTAATCAACGTCACGAATGAGTTTGTCATGGATCTACTCTAATGATAGAGCCTACAAAATACCGGAAGAGTACATCAGGAGCACGGTTTCTCCACTTCGAACATAATGCCCTTATTTTCCTTGAAATTATAAGTCGGGTGATCAACCTCCTGCAATATTGCAAAGGACCACTTTGATTAGCTCAAGAAATGGTCGTTTAGAGGAACTGCAAGGTCGTCAAGGAAACCGAAAATCTTCCAAATTGTTAAAACAGAACAAATCAGCGGAACCTTGCAACAAAAGAGTAAAACAGAATTAGACTCGTAAATGCCTAAATGGCCCAAAGAGGTGGCTTCCATTCACGAATCTTAATTAATCTTCTAGGAGTGTCTTATAATATGCAATTGCCCTAGAACATTGGTTGGTTTGGTTGTTATTAGAAAGTTGCGACAATTGGCTACAAGAGAAGAACCCTACATTTTACCTTACATTTATTGAACAAGAAAAAATCATACCCTACATTTTTTGAACATTTGAAATATATTGCAAATTTACTGCAATAGACTATTCGCATCCAAAGTGGAATTTCTAGTTTTGAATTGGGCAGTTCGAGGACTAGCTCATAATAATATTTTCTACTTCAAGAACAATGGCCAAGTAGACTGGATTATATCTACACATTCAGAATATGGAAGGAAAGGATCTAAGCCTTCATAAGATTGTGCTGGTTTCGGATCATGATCAACACGGAGCCCAGCTGTGGGCTAGACTTCAACGTGCACAAATCTTTCACATCTCCGTTCTTGCAGTAATCACTAGGCATCCTTCTCAACTGAACAGTTACTTCCTCAACGTGTCACCCAGATAAATCTTTCATCGCAAACAGCAACTTCTCAGAAGCTTGGGACACTGGTCACATAACTAGTTTAAGGTACAGGACACCAAAACCGTTAGAAACGTGATCTTGTATCCTAACTGACCCCCGTAACTCCTCTATTAAAACACTCGGTTTGCCTTCAATTAGCAAGAGGTGTAAGCAAGACTTGTCTAAATGTCTAGAGAGCTCCAAAATGATCTCCCAATGAAAGCACACTCCTTCACATTGGTTAAAATGCTTAAAACTGACGGACAGAGTAGATACGGTAGCACAGTCAGACAGAAAACCGATGTTGGATTGTAAAAGTAGCATGAATCGAATTCGGACTAAGAAGACAGAGAATATAATAGGGCCCTCTAAAAACTTGCAGAGAGGAAAAAAGGTTAGCATTGAGAACTGAAGAGCAGAGCAAGAAAGCTCACATTCGTTTTGCTAAGCTCGAGATTGTAAAAGTCCATCCACGGCTCCTCAAATAAAGGTCCAGCATGCCATGTGCCTCTATGCAGCTTTAGAAATCGCGGTCCATCAACTCGAAACACTCGCACGTCCTCCACATCCGGTGGCAGATACACGTAACCGTCCCCTTTCAAAGCCTGTTCAGAACCAACCTTCTCAGAGTTCCCAACAATAGTGGGTCGCGTCACCCCAAGGTACCACGGCATCCCATTAATCGAGCCCAAACACTGCGTCGTGTTGGCATGGTGCGTAATCTTGGTAAATCGCAATTTCCTCTCCCGCAGTCGCATCAAATAAAATCTGAAAGAACCAAACCAGAACCATTACAAACAAGCAATCCCCAAACCCTAATTTCAGAAAATGAAGGTTTATTAGAAAAAGAGCTAGAATATTAAAAGGTTAGATTGAGAGACCGAGGAATTCCGCGACTGAGATCGAGCTGCGCGTCGTGCGGGCCGAAGGGGACGCCGTCAGGCTGCGGGTCGATCACTTGGCCGTAAGGTGCGAAAGAGTCTGGCGTGAGGTCGGTGACGCGGAGCGCAATGGTGCGCAACGGTGGAGGTGTCGAGGTGACGACGGAAGGCGTATCCGCCATCGTTACAGCTATATAAATTAAAACTATGCAGCGCAATTATCAGCTCTCAAACATTCATTTTTTCATGTTAAGACTAAAGGACTAATCTGTTCTATACTAGTGCTCACTAGATGCAGCTTTCTTCCTTTGGCTTGCGCGAATTCATGGATTGCACACAAATTCAATGCATCCTGGAACGCAACCTCCCGAATTATAGACTATCATAGATGCAAGCATGAAAGAAGTGTAAAACGCAGATGGACCTGTTGTGCAACCCTAAACCATGGTACTGACTAATATTTCTTCAATTCTCAAGGACTATAGGCGCAATATTCCTTCGTATTCGTCAATTAACCTCCTCTCCATGGCCTCAACTCTCTTGACTATGGCCTGCATTGTAAAAACTCAAGAAACAAAACCCTAAAACCTACGTCGCTCTCACGAAAACCAATTCGCAAAACCTCACGCGAAAGCATAACCCTTGCAACGTGCCTTGTCCCAAAACCGCAAAACCCCAAACCCTTCAAACTCACTGATTGAGAGCCATGAGTCTGTCAAGTCACCTGCTTGCATGGACACAATAATGCCCCTGAAGCTTTTAATATACTTCAATTTTTACTTCAAATCCATCATGTAATATACCATTGAAAAGGTCTTCAACATGCACTACTAATGGTATAAAATAAAACTCTGGATTTCAAGAATTGAGATCACACAAAGTCTTCAAAGTCTACTCCTAAGAATTTGGAGATGGAAGGAACGACATTGAGAATGTGTTAAAAGAGAATATGGGGATGTAAGGAAGAAAGTACAAAAGAAAGTAGCCTTTTCATGGCCCGATTCCTTTTTAAAGAAGAGGCAAAATAGATGAAACATGCATAGATTGCTTTATTTTGTTCTTCAATAGTTTCATGGGGGGCATCAACATAATGAAGAATTCACAAAATTATTCATTTAACATACTTGGATGTACCATAAATAATTTGCTTGTTTTGAGTAGCTTGCATAATAAACTTTGTGGAGTAAAGTGTCAACATGAGGCCCTTGTTTTTTTTATAATTTTTGGAGAATCAAATATTTGTAGATGAGCAAGATTAGAGCTTCAAAAGATATTGGATAATCCTTGTTTGTTAATGCAATTGGGGATTCCCTTATTTGTGCCCAGACAAAGTAAATATTAATAAATATTAGATAATCTATGTTTATGGCTATGTATCCATATCCATATATTATATTTGTATTGCAATATGAGAGATGATATAGGACACTTGGGTGGCATTTTGGGATGATATAGTAAGGTGAAAATACCCAAACCTATCCCTACATACATTCCTAACAATTAAACTTCTGCTAAAGGTATCTCCAAAAGTGACATCGAAATTTTCCCTTACTTAATTGTGATTGGTTGATTATTGATTCTCTAAATTTTGGTTTTATGACCAAGCTTTGTCATGGTTTCAAAGGCTTAAGGAACTTCCACTTTGAAAATCTGTAGAAATTACATGCCTTATCCAAATTTAAATTATTATTTTTTAATTTTTTAATTCATGATTTTCAATTGCTAATACCACCCAAAAAAAAATCCTTGAAAATAGTGTCTCCAACTATGCTGAAGTGCTTATTTTAGTATGATCTTGACAACATTCATAATCCACCCAGGATGCCGGCTCTCGTTGGGTTCAATGCTTTCGTTGGCACTGCTGGACCACTGGTGAGGCCCTCCACGTCGGACTCCAAGTCAGCACCCGCCCAAGAGCCCACGAATGGTCCGCACCCCTACCACTTCCACGTCATCTACCACCCCACAGTGAACTCCAACTTGAACTTGAACTCCAGCATGAACTGCTCGTCGTCTGAGCGTTTTTCCCAGCAAGCATGCACCCCACTTCCAGTTCGCCATTTTGTGCATCAATTGCCATGCCCTCTCGATCCAATCTTGCTCTGTTCCCTTCTTTGCACGATCCAATTCTTCCGTTACCGCTCATGAATCTGCCGTTGGGTTACATAGATCGATCGCTGCGTTTCATACCTACACAGTAAGTTACCTCACTCATTCAAACGATGTATCTCTTTTGCTTGATTTGAATTAGGAACATCAGATCAATTCGAGGGATGGTTTCGTGCTGTGACGAGGTTTTTGAAAAACTTTGTTAGGTTTTGTGAAACTTGTTTTCTAGCTAAATGTAGTAATGGTTGATGAATAGTTTCAAGCTCTTTAATTAGCTGTAAATTCATGGATAGGTACTTGAGTTTATCAGGGTAATTATTTGAGATAATACCACCAAGGTTTAGATGTTCTAGTCGCAACTAATCCAATTCTAAGCTCCCGGCATGAGAATGCCACATTTTGGGTGTTCTGAAATTTGTCATTTAAACAAAAGATGACCGCCCTGGCTTTGATTTAGATGTCCGCCCTGACCCAAATTCAGGCACCCTAACCTTGCAACAGAGTAGGAGTTGTACGTCAGAGTGATGGACAGATTTGCTTTCCACATTACGAATCAATTATCAAACAAGACTAAGAGCTATCGTTTTGGGGAGTACTGGTATTTGATTAGATTTTTGGGACTCCCGGCAGGCTGCAACATGGAAGGAAAATGCTGCAATTGAAATTAAATGTGGTTCCTACTTCAATCTGCAGGTGTTAGTTTCTCAACGCCGGATGTTAAACGCAACATTTGCAACTAGCAAATTCTTGTCAGAGGAGGAGCAAATTCAAGCTCCAGGGAGTATAAGGTCGAGGCTGAAGGTGAGCTTTGATTCTGCTAAGTACAAAAATCTTTCCTCTTTTGGCATTTCGTATTTTGCAATTTATTTTCTTAGTTCAACCCAAAATCAATGTGCAAAATTTTGGATGGTGCAACTTTCTAGCTAGATTGTTGTAGGGAAAGATTCACGGTTCACCTGCATGTGTGATGATTGGAACCTCTCCCTTTCCCTTACTGTATGGTGAATGGAGACTTTACATTACAATCCCGACGGGAAACAATCTTCTAAGCAAGCCCACCTCCCGTCTCTCTTGCAGATAACGAAGAGCTACGGTGAGAACTAGTATTTGATGAGATTTGGAAGCTCCCGACAGACCGCAACATGCATGGAAAGAAAATGAATTGAAATTGAAATTGTGCACTCTAAACCAGCTGGGTCTCCTACATTAATTTACAGGATACTGTTCGTTTCTCAAAGTCCGAAAACGCAACATTAGCAACTAGCCAATTCTTCTCAGAGGTGGAGCAAATTAAACCTCCAGAGAGTAACTGTAAGTTACAATCCGGGATACAATTGTAATCATTTTCTAAGCAAGCGCACCTCCTGTCTATCTCTCTCTCTTGGAGATCTCAATGCCACTCTCCACATACAACTTCAATCTCTCGAACCTCCCCACCAATTCCCCAATCTAGCCTGACTCCCTTTAATGAATCCCGCAATGAATCCCCAGTGGGACCGCGGCAGCAGCGTGATGGAGATGTCGAAGCAATGGGCCAACTGCTCCATGCGGTCCACGGACTTCAGCGACGCGGAGACGCAATCTCTCTCCGAGCTCGGACGGAGCACCAGGACGACGGACGAGGCGCCTTCTCGTCGGATCTTGGACGAGGTCGAGCAGAGCTGGTTGCTGGAGCCGCAAAGTGGCAAGATCCACCACCCCATGATCGACTTGGGATGCGTTGCTTGCAGGAGGAAGTGGTTCTGGTGGTTTGTATCGATCTTCTGGGGCTGTGCTTTGGTTGTGGGTATGGCAGTGGTGGGCTGGAGGTTCGCTCCCAAGGGAAGGCACGGTGTCATGAGGTTGGACGAGTATGGGGAGGTTGTGGGGAAGGCGCTCGTGTTCTTTGATATTCAGAAATGTAAGTTTGCTTCGATCAAGTCTGCTCTGTTGTGAGTTTTGAGTGTAACTTGTCACGATTGTTTAATGTTTGATTGCCAATGACCGGTCACATATGACTTAGCACCAGCTTCTTAGTCTGTGGGTACTACTGCAATCTTAGTATTTTGGAAATGGGGAATACTCATGGAGTTGGCTTCCAGGTACAACAAAAATATTAAGGTTTTATGGAAAAAGTTGTGAACTTTCTCAATTTGAGTTCACATAGGTTTGTAGCTGTTATAAAAAAAGATAATTGCTCTTCACCGGACAGTTCAAAGTGAGCTGTTCGGTTATTGGAAGTGTCCGGTTATGGGCATGTGGACGATATAAGAGAATTTCAATTTTATTGGCCGTCGTAGTTTTGTGCTTCTCTTAAATCTCTGATTTTCTTCAATCAGAAACTCACGAATTTTATTGAATTAAAGTGTGGTCACATTCGTTCAAATGGCGTGTTTCGTACACGCCAGTGCACAGGGCTGTGACCAGTTCGTTGGCTATGGGTAAAGTAGAATCTCCATTAACTACACAGTACAATAGATGCTCCATTGACCATGAAAATGAAATTTTGATACGTGATATGTGTATAAACACTTACTTTATTGACATTTCGTTTTTTCGCAATTGAGTGTTAGCTTATCAAAGAGGAAATGTGCAAAATTTACTTTAGATGGCACAAGTTTTTATATTGTTGTAGGCAAAGGCTCAAAGTTCACGTGTATGGTGAATGGAATCTCCCTCTTGCTGTATGGTGCTGTATGGTGAATGCAGACTTTACAGTAGGGGAAATTTATCAAAAAAATTCAAAACATTTCCCAACCTACAGTAGAGAACGTCAATTTCGTTACATTCGCAGAAATTTCAGTATATTTGCACTTCTCAAGGCGGACAGTCACCGTGAAACGTAAATCTGTCCCAATCCTACTTTTCTGAGCTTTGTGCAAGGTGAACTTCACAATGATGGAACTCTGAATCGTGCCAATAAAACGACATTGACGGTAGACAGTGGTTGGAACAGCACTGTTAATAAACTGAAGGTTGAGATGGCCTTAGCAAGACTTTCAAACTGATGGTAAGTCCATAATTATATGTTGATTTTTTGCAGCTGGTGATCTACGAGCTTCTGGCGCCAACCGTAAAATCCCCTGGCGAGGATCCTCGGCTTTGTTAGACGGTCAACTGATCCACAATGACAGTGCGCCAGCAGTGAACCTCACCGGCGGATTCTACGACGCGGGCGACCACCTCAAGGTCGGATTCACGAGCGCCTACGCCATGACGCTCCTGAGTTGGAGCGTGATCGAGTACAAAACCAAGTTCCAGGGCGTGGGCGAGCTGGACCATGCCAAGGAGCTCATCAAATGGGGCACGGAGTACTTGCTCAAAACCTTCAACGCGACCCAGCTAGACAGAATCTACTGCCAGGTACGTGAATTGATCGAGTTCTTGTGATTCACTTCGTTTCCTTCACTTGAGAGATTAATAATTGTTTCACACTTTCTTTTGCAAATTGTTGACATAATAGAATACTCTGTAAACTAAAACCATACTAAAGATGCGTATCCCGTTCCCGTGTGTATCAAGCGGGGTATCAAGTTTGCATGAATGTTTGCTTGGAACAAGCAGACTGACTGCACACTAGTTTCGTTTTTGATTTGTTGCTGCAGGTGGGTCTAGGAGGAGGAGCTGTCCCCAACGACCATTACTGTTGGGAAAGGCCGGAGGATCTCGACGTTTTCAAAGACAGCCGACGCTCCGCCATCGCCGTCAGCTCCGGTGCAGACTTGGCTGGTGAGATGGCGGCCGCGCTTGCTTCTGCTGCCATCGTGTTCAAGGACCAGCCACCATTCGCCCAGCAGCTTCTCAAAGGCAAGTAAAAGGCAATCTCAAGTACATTGGTACATTTTCTGATTAATTGCCAAAGACGATGTAGATAGAATAATTCGAGACCATCTTTGAACTCTGCCGAGACTTGAGAAGGTTTTCGACGTAATGTCAAGCCGTTTCTTGCCCAATCTCGTTCAAATCTGAACATTTTGGTTGATTCGAGGAATCACATCGGAGTATTGAATGGAAATGGAATACAATCTTAGATTGACCAGGTAAGAAGAAAGTGACTCAATTCCTTTGAAACTTGGACCCAACATTATGAACTTCGTGATGTGGAAGTACGACCTTGCGATGAATAATGATCTGAAATGCTGAATCTCGGGTGGCCAGGGATGTTATTTCCGTAATAAGACTCTACTTTCAAGTTACCAGATATAATCTCAATGGTTGGATCTCTTACAATCATGCTCAATAAAGGGTATAAAAAGAACACTAAATCGTTAAAGAAGGTCAAGATATTGATCAAAAATCATATTCTCCATTTCGAATGCTCGACTTCTTCCTCTATATAAAACGTGTTTCACTGAGGTTAATATGAGATGTACAAGTGGTTTTTTCCTTTGATAATTAATACAAATCTAGATTTATGTTTCGTACAATTGTACAAACCTTTGTCATTTTAAGTGAAGAGTTGCCAATTGAATGGTAAACTCTCCTTCAGGCGCTGAAGCCCTCTACGCTTTCGCCAAACAACGACCTGGTCTCTATGTCAACGATAAGGCCCTTCCATTGTCGGAGAGAGCGCTCTACAACTCCTCAAGCTTCTATGACGAGTTGATTTGGGGTGCGACGTGGTTGTACTTTGCTACTGGGAATGTGACGTACCTCGGCGACGCAACTATCTTTGCAAGAGACAACAGCAACCGAGGTGGTGGCAATGCGTTTGGAGCTTTCGATTGGGATAGCAAGCTCGTGAGTGCTCAGGTATTCATAATTTTCCCCTCCCTACGTTTGGATTTCATTTGCTCCGACCCACTTGCATCATCACACAACATTATTCAGCAAAGGAGGTCAATTTCGTTAAATTTGTGCGATTTTGGACTCCAAATAATGTGATATTAATGTTTCGGAATGAGCTACCTAATGAGTGCCAAAGTTGTGGAATTTCGCCCAGTTAATGAAATTGATGGGAATGGAGCATGGGTGTATTTTGAGTCAATGCAGAAAAGGATAATTTACATTGATCTATACTTCAATATTCAGTAAAATATGGTCCAAATTTGTTCTTCGTCTTCTTTTTAGAAAAAATTCTTCTTCCTTGTATTAACTTGTCAATGTTGACTCCTTCATCCGTGACTTGCTTGAAAAAAGTTCAGCAGTTGACAACAACAGAACTTCCAGCCTTTCTGAATCGTAATGGCAACATGATAGTTACTCAAATAATTTGAATTTGTCAACTTAGAAGAGATGCATCAATACTGCTCAAACTCAGACGGGATTTTGGTAATACGTGCAATTTTCATCGATAACCTGTGTGCAGTATTTAGGAAAATGTTGTTGTTCAATCTTCAAGTATCTGGAAGAGAGAGCATGTCATGTGATATCTGTCTATCTTTTTCATTTGAATAATAACTATCAGCGTATGGACAAGGACGCCACTTTGATTGTCTAAGGAAGGTTCTTAAAAGCGAGTAGTTTTCATAAGAGGTTTGAAGACTTAGGAATTCATGTCATAAGATTACAAGTCAAATGCTTGATAAATCACTTAGAGAGCAAAGACTCCTGAAGATTCTTTCACTTCATTCATCATGAACTGGTACGCCGATTAATTTTGCCATGTGCACCGTATTGGACGCAGTTGCTTCTGAGCAGGCTAAGGATGCTACAAGGGCCCGGGTACCCATATGAGCAAGTGCTCCAGCAGTACAACAGCGAAACTAATCTGGTCATGTGTGCTTATCTTCCCCAGTTTCAGACGTTCAATCGTACTCAAGGTTTGACACTTTTCTGATCAATGATTTTCCCAATTTCTGTAGTGTTGTAAGCAAAAGCAATGAACAGTGTGTTAACTAAAACTGGAACAACCCACATTTATATATCACATTTGCAAGAATGGTGCGTTTCAGAGCTCCAAAATTGTGATATGATTGAGCTTAGAGCTTTGAATCTAAATCTGGTACATATCTGAGTTGTCTGTCTACTTGGGCGACTGAAACTGTGCTAAAATCAGAAAAAAAATTGGTCATTTAGCCAAAGTAAGTTATCTGTTAAAATGTCACTTTAACTTGTGCTTGTGAGTTGAACCTCAGCTCAAACGGCAGAGGTGGGAAGGCCTTTCTATCTCTTCATGCTAGTAAAATCTGTATCGCCTTCTGCTCAGATTTAACAATTTTGTTCAGTCTTAAGTTTAGCTAGTTGAAAAACTGTTGATAAGTCTGGATATCATGAATGAAGATGTACAGTATAGATTTGCAAACGAAAGTAGGGCTTGTTGCTTCTACTTTTTTGCAGGATCTTTACAACTTCATGTCAAGGTTGTCATGTTGTGAACAAGCATACGAGACTTTTTAATGCATATTCTTATGAGCAGAATTTCATGTTGTTGAACTAGTTGGACAGGGCTAGTTTCCGATAGTTTGTAGCGGCATGTTCAGGGTTTCTCACTAATTTACATGGGACATGTCTGACCACGGGGATGGTGTCCGTATACAAATGCAGGGGGGTTGATCCTCTTCAACCCGAATGCAACCCAGCACCTTCCTGCAGCCGTGAATGCCGCATTCCTGGCCACATTATACGCGGACTACTTGAAAGCTGCTGATGTGCCAGTGATCCAATGCGGTCCCAACTGGTTTTCACCGGATGCTCTTCGTAACTTTTCTCGATCCCAGGTTCTTGTAAATCTCCCCAGTTCCTTCTCTCTGAATCCACTCCATGATTGTTGGAATGTGCTTCTTGTCTTCAACCTTTACGCACAGCGCTACGAGTCATTTGTAAGGTCTAGGCTGAAGAGAAGGAGGCATGTACATCAATAAAGCTGCATTTACCGTAAGAAAGTTCTAGGCTCCATTAGCACTTACGTCATGCCCAAACTCTACAACAGGGAAAATAATACATTGAAGACAGAAGAATCGTTTAATATCCAAATTGATAAGTCGTGAATAAGGTATGGCAAGCTCTTGTGCATCCAATTTGAAAACAAAACCGCAAGCCCTAAAGGAGGATTCGCAAGCTCTTGTCCCAGCCAACTTTAAAACAAACCTGCAAGCTATAAAGGAGGGGCGCATACTTTTGCAAATCCAATTTGAAAACAAACCAGCAAGTCGTGAATGAGCAGCAGCAAGCTCTTGGATATCCAATTTGCAAATAAACCTGAAAGTCGTGAGGGAGGAATTGCAAGTTTTGTACTGATAACAAACTTTGCAAGCCGTGAAGGAGGAGTCGTAAGCTTCAGTATATCCAATTTTGAAAACAAACATGCAAGCTGTGAATGCAGAATCGCAAGTTCTTGACAGCCCTAATCGTGAAGGAGTAATATAACGCGAGAGCTGAAACCCTTATCACTAGGGTTTCGAACGAATTGCAAGCTTTTGACCCCCACTGATGTTGCCAATTGTAATGCTCCCTCGCAGGTCGATTACATCCTCGGCAAGAACCCCCTCAACATGAGCTACGTCATCGGCCACAGCGACAAATTCCCGCACCACCCGCACCACCGAGCGGCATCCATCCCCAGCACCCTCCACCAGTTCAGCTGCACCCAAGGATGGCAGTTTCGCGACAGGGATGCGCCCAACCCACACCTCCTGGAGGGCGCCATGGTGGGAGGTCCCGACCACTTCGATGGTTTCAACGACACGCGCGCAAACTCGGATCAGAACGAGCCCACGCTGGCTGGCAACGCGGGCCTCGTGGGAGCGCTCATAGCACTGTCGAGGGGAGAAGAAAGCGTTGATGCGCATTCGATTTTCTCCGCCATTCCTTCGTTTGGCGGCGTGATGGCACCTCCTGCTGCGCCGTGGACGCCTTGACGTGGTGGCAAAGTGCGTACTGAACTCAGCGAAACTTGTGCATGTAAAAGCTATGAGGACGATGGCCAGGGTTGGAAATGATGTCTTGGTCTCTAACTTAGCTTATGACTTGAAACAATTATACGGCGTGAAGTACCAGAGCAAAATGCAAATTCAAAGTATCGGTTAGGGTTGCAACCCTGATTGAATGAGGAGCTTTCAAGACAAGAGCTCAAACCAATTAATTACAGTCTTGAATGAGGAGCTTCCACCGTTGAATAGAGGCTTCCGGGACTTCGGGCTCGATTTTTGATTTCCAGACTTGAATGAGGAGATTATAGACTTGGTTCCGCTGTTTGTGACTGACCAGGTGGTGACTTTGTGGATGTTAAAGCATGTCTTTAGTTTTAATGTGCTGGATCCAATTTCTGTGACAACTGAGAGATAATAAACAGGGATACCCAAATCAATTTCAAGAGCAAGTATTTTTATCTGGTCCAATAATTTAGGAGTGACAATTTGCATCGGTTATTAAGTGACCAGTTCCTGTTTCCTGACGCTGCAACTGAGTTGAGAATCACAAATTTCTTTGACTTCAGCTTCACTTGATAAAAGACATCACAAGTTATCAACATTTGGCAGCAGGATAACCATCTGCGAGTGAAAATGCCATCTGGTCCCAAAAGAGTTTCTAATTACGAGAGAATATTTTTCTGGAAGAATGACGAAACCAGACAACTGTGCGAAAACTCAAGCAGCACCGTATGCAACCACAAACGTATGCCAGTATTTGCATTTATTTCACGAAGGGCATCATGTACTTCAGCTTGCCAAAGAGCCACTGGCCACTCGTGGGCGAGCATTAACTTTGCTCTCATTCTGAATGGCCAACTAATTTACAGCAGGAAAATGCTTCCTCAAGTGACGCTGGTAATCAGCACGCCGCTCGCGCACCCTCATCGTGGTCAGACAGTCAACTCCTTCGGCAAGTCTGGAAACCGTTTGTCAATGAACTCTTTGTACTTTGCCCTCAGGGCATTCACTGCACATGAAAGAAGCATATTAGGCACTGCGCTTAAGTTCTCCATTGTATCTGCACAGTACCAGAGTAACACTGCACCATTCCAATGAGAAAAGCCCCAACATTACAATCTCCCACGGCATAATGGTGGTTTCTATTACAGCCGCCCTGCCTCACCGCAAAAACATACCCTGAACAGTTTGAATGAAAAAACCTCCTCCCATTGGTCATTGACCAAGAGGACCCCTCCTAGTCGATGCCGATGGTCCTAGTTCAAATTCAAAATCTCTAAAAATACACCGTCGGATCCGCCAAAATCAGAAAATGAAGCTTCTCCGTGAACAGTACCCGAACCCAGCTGTAAATGGAAACCATTATGCCATGGGGGAGCTGTATGTTATTCTTGAGAGGGGCAAAAGATGGTCCGATTACCTTCTAGGCCTTATTCAGGTTTCTTAGAACCAGAGACGCGTGCAGTTTTGGACTGCCCAGTACCTGCTGTCTCAGAAGGCTTCTTCCCCTTACTCTTGGGCAACTTCTCCGTTACTGTGGATTCAATGTAATTCAGGAGATCATTCTCTGCAGGTCACACCCAACATCGTGGCGTCAACATATATGTAATCTGGAAAGCCCTCAAACGCAGCAGTCACAATTTGCTGGTTAAGTATACAATCACTACCGTAAGTATTATAATAGAGTCGCCATAAGTTTGAAATTGAACAGAGAAGAAATTGAAGAGAAGTACCTGGTAAGACACTGGCATTCACCAAAAATGCTGGAATGTTCGTACTCTCCAACTACACAATAAACAATAAGGTAATACGTTAATTCATATAGATATAGAAACTATGTATCCCATAAAAGGAAATCATCGACGTAAAATTCAAGATTTTCTGAATGCAAAGCCAATTATTTTAAGTTCCCAGCTAGGAAGGCTTTACGACATGTACACCCAGAACAAACACGCGAAAATCTAAGAATAGGGTTAAATATTGATCATGAGGATGTACAATATCTAAACATCTAATTTGGATTTGGTTCAAGGTCGTCTATCAAGTAAAACTTTGAAATCCTCATAAAATATGAGACGAAATACTATTGAAACAAGATCCTCCACTTTCAGGAGCAAACAAATTTTTTAATTAGGCAGCATAAATATGATGTACCAGTGATGTGAATCCCTTGGCAAGCTCGACAGGATCCACTGAGCCTGGACCTGACTGATAACCAGGTTGAAATTCATCTCCATTGTAGCCCGCTACAAACAAAGCACCCGCCTTTTCTGGGGTAACCTTGGAGATTTCAGGTACTGCTCCAGAGCTGCACAAATTATCTTCATCAAATGAAATCTCTAAGCAGAATCGATCACAACACAGGATAAATACGACTTCCTACAGTTGATAAATGGGCCAGAACATTGACAAAATAAAAACTACCCCCCCGCAAGCGAAGCCAACAGCAACAAGAAGAAAATAAAAATGAAACGTACAAAGGCCCAAATCGTACAAACCTGTCGGCCGTCACCAACACCACAGAGGAAGGAGTTTTGTAGAGGTTGGGAGCCCCGGATTCTTTACTGGCAAAAAGGCGGGCCACTCCTTCCTTGCTCCAAACTAAGCCAAGATCAGGTGATACTGCTGCTTTCAGCAGTCCAGCGTTCTTTTGGATCACCGACTCTGGTGCAAATACCACGACTGTCGCTCCCCCTTGAACCAAGAGTCTGCAACCTCTCGCCAGACGATTCAGTTCAAGTATTGTCTTTTGCGCTTAGCAGACATCTCAGCCCTGTTAATTAGATTTTAGCCAGCAGATGTTTATCGATTGTTTATTATCCATTTATGATATGTTAATGAATGACTTTCCTTTCATTCCCTATATCTAGAGACTGAATTCAAACCAACACAGATAAAAGTGTGGTCGTGACCTTGTCGATGTAATTTCACAAAATAGCGTATCATATCGCTCCAACTTGTCAGGCAGGCTCAAATTTGACAATATACTGACAGAATCCCAATATCAGGTGAGGATCAAGAAATTGAAGCAAATAAATTACCTACTTAAGGTTATGCGAATAATTTCTTTTACTGCAAATATGGTAAAAGCTTAAATATGCCTTGTAATCTTCAATTATCTGAAAGCCATAAAAATTTAGAGATTACTGCACCACACCTTAACTTGATGATGTACCCTTATCAAAATCAGATGATGAAGTCACTCACAAGTCTTACATGCAAAGATGTTTGCACTAGATTGTAGCCCCTTTAGTCCAACAGCTAAGAACCCATTTAGGCTGTTCGTGTGTCTATTAATAAAGAGCAGAATGACATACTTACCGAGCCGAAAGTGGGAGAGCATCACGAGACAAGATGCTGGGTGCTGTTAGAGCAACCAATGCCTTTTTGACGGTCTCAACATCTGTAAATGCACTGCCCCCGAAGATCATGGCTGAGCGATCGTAGTCAATTGCTACAAAAGCTCCCTTGTCCTTACTAGTAAGTCCAACACTGCCGACATCGGATGGGCTGCAAGCAACAAAACACAAGCACTTGGTGATATCGACTGTATGAAAGGAAGTTGTGGTGCGTGACTAAATCAATATATTTGAACACATCCTTGAATTAACAGTTAACAAAGCCAAACAGGCAACTTCAAATGATGCATCTAACAAGTATTTGACTAGTGACATTACCTGTAACTGGAAGCAATGTAAACTGTGAAGGGGAACTCTTGATAAGCAACTTGGCGAGTAGGGGCTGGTTCAAGGATGCTTCGGAACAGTAATGCACTGGAAGGGCTGTCGGAGATGGTCCGCACTTTGGCATCAGATCGAGGGGACGAGCCAATTGCACCATCGTGCACATAAAGCTTTGGAGAACTGGTGAGGGATGCTGCCACCTGCATAAACAGACTATTTCCGTTGGTCTGGCACAACTAGAGAGCGCTTGGAACCCAGAGAATTTAAACAAGGCAGTTGTCATAAACGCCCTGCCATTAAGTTAATAATACCGAAGGTTGAGCATCAATCAAAATCTGGATCACTAACCTCTCTGAAAAGTCGGTTGAAGTGAGCTTTGCTAATGCCCGCAGCTCCTACGCTGTATGAACCCCGCGCGTAAACAGTCGTCGACTTGGTAGGCTCTGCAGAACAAAGAATGGCGTCCGCTGTGTCAGAGACGCAGACATTGAACAGAGAAAAGGAGATAAATCCATGTACACGGCTATCTCAAAGAATCCTCTCAAGGACGTTCACACATCATCTTGATTAATAAGGTTTATAAGTACAACGTAGTTCACAGTCCTATCGAGAAAGGAAACAAGTCCACGGTCACAACAGAGGCAACTGATATTGTATGGCCTTGTATGGTGGCAAATATGTGTCTATGCATCCTGAGACTGTACCTGGAATCGTGGCATTGAGTTTCTTCAGCTCTGACTCTTTCAGATTACGATAAGCCTCCCCTTTCGGCGCAATTCCTTTGGCGCATAGAGCCCAGTTAAGCGCATAGTTCATTCCTGGACCCTCCCTGCCAAATTTTGGATTCAAATCTTCAATATAAGAGATAATAAAAGATACACGAGATACACGACATCGAATTAACTCCAAATTTCTGTGCACAACCTACGCGACGGTTGACACTGGCCTCTAATACGAACTATAAAAACATCATGGCAAAGTAGGTGAGAATATTGCACAAACCTTGGGAACTCAATTGGCGGTCGTTGACCAGTAGCTGACTCTGTGGACTACAGACGACCACTTTCAAGTTAGATAGCTTCTTAGACAATATCGAAACATCATCAGAACATCTGTATTGTCAAAGTGACACATTGTTAAACCGCACTCAATTCAGCAACCCGTTCTTATCGTAAACTGCAGCTGGAAGTCAGACAATTGAGGTGCAAATTGAGCATTCTCACGACGAGTAGCACTGCATCACCTAACACTATTCAGACTCTCACCAAAATCTGCACCCTGCGCTACAGCGTAAACTGCTGCAAGGAAATGCTCTGTTCATTGTAAAGCCTAATCACCCAGAAATCAGGTTGCCCCCGTAGGGCAATGCCCTGTTCATCGGGCATTTTGGAAATAAGGGGCCTGCTCGTCGGGCTTCGCCTTCCTCGTCCAAACCCTTATTTTCCCAAATGCCCTCTTCACAGGCATTGCCCTAATCGAAAGCAATACAGGCAACAGACTTCAGGTAATAGAGCAAGTCGCACTTCGTTACACAACATAGACAACGAAACTGACCAGAAACCCTAACAACATTCAGACTAAAATGTAGTCTCACCGCAATCGATTCCACGAATGAATCTTCTCAATGAATCCTAATTCCTCTAACGAAACACGGGATCCCAAACCGAATCTAAGGATGCCTCCCATTGCAACAATTCGCAGAAAAGACCAGTCCACAACAATTACAACGATTAACTACTTGCAATATCACTCTCCACTTCTCATTTGCCAAAAATACAGATCACATATTCGTCTTCTCACCGAACCCTAAAACCCATAACGTAATACCCGATCCGACACAGAATCTAAAAATGTCGTCCGATGCATGAATTCGAATAAACGATCTCTCCTCCCCAAATCTTACAACGATTGTCTACTTGCAATACCACTATCCACTTCGCATCTCCAAAAACTGCAGGTCCGAGACGATCGAGACCTAAAATGAGAAGTGCGTACCTTCACTTGAGCAGCAGCACAAGCAGGCGCCGAAGCGTGCGTGTGGCGCGAGGGAAGGCGCGCGAGGCGCTGCACCGCAACCCTCCTCATGATGTCCCTTTGCAAATCCGCCGACACACGGAGAGCACAGTGAAGTGCAAGTCTTGCTGTTGCTTGATCCCCAGCGTGCTTTCACAACACTCACGGACGTCCTCTACGAGAGGAAGAAGACGATGCCACAGTGAGGCTTTGATCGACGAAAATGTGATGAATGAGCAGTGACGGAAAATATGTTTCTCATCCATTTGAAGGAGAGAGGGAGAGTCACAGTTGAATGAATACTCACACACACACAACTCGCTGAAACCTTACAAGGTAAGTTAAAACAGCCCGTTGTGGTCACAATCAGGAATTTGATCTCATGCCATTGCTGAAATTGTTTAATTTTTCCGCACATAAAGATAAGTGTGAGAAACAACAAGAGAAATTGATATAAAAAAAAATTTGACAAAGTATGAATTTGTTATGAATTTTTGAAGTGTTTAGCCCATCATGGCCCAAAAGAATCTCTAGACTACCCCACAACCAACAAAATTTGTATTTGTAATGCTCATCTTATACACCTAAAGCAGTCACAATAATTTCTAAGCTAGAAGGTCTAAGAAAGTCATATCCTACAATGAAATTACACTCATCAGTTAGAAGTTCTAAACAAAGTCACCAAATCTCATTTATTGATAAAAAAAACACACACACCATAGTGGGGTCATTCCCTAGGTGTCCACTATGGGATCTTTTGACTGTAGTGGATTGTTCTACCTTATGTGTCCAATTTTGGAAAATCGCTTCATCAAGTTAATTGAAATCGTTGAAATATCCTACTTGGCCAAATCATTGATTAGATGTTATCCTAACTTGCAACTCCCATTTATACCTACCAAATTGTTTTTTATTGGTTGTTCAAGGTTGATATCAAATCACACCCAACTTTATGGAACTCGAGGGGGGCACAATTGACATCCATTTTATCACATCTTCTTGCAATCTCATTGGGTACTTATTTGCAAATATTTAAGTCTAGAAATTAGGGAGAATTTCTATTGTGATTCCCCCTATTATTAAGTGTGAGCTTCTCTAGTTGTACAACCATTAACAACCTCAAGGGGGCCTTACACTTTTGGTTGAGTTCAAAATTTTTGGTTCAAAGTCCTTCTATTCCTAAAGATTTTGAAGTTTCTTTTGAGTGGTGAAAATTAATTTTTTTTGGAGACATTTAAAATCCTTTTTCATCTACATATTTGTACTATATTCATTTAATAATAATTAGTTAATTCATATTTAAAACAATTACCATTCATTGTTGGGTGACAAAAATTTGATTTTTTGGGACCATAAATGAATTTTTTTTTAAATCACCTAAAATTCGCTAACAAAAAATTTGCATATTCTAGAGGATGAAGATTGATTTTGACAAAATTTCAGCACAACAAATCCATCCAAGGGCTAAAGGGTTTAGTTCAGGGGTATTTTGCAAAATGTTCTCAAAGTCTTGCATCACCTATTGTTAATCCTTAAATAACACCAAGGATGTCTTTTGTCCAATGGATGACAAAGAATCTTCCTATATAGGACAGAAGTGCAATTGTTCATCCTTGAAATTTTGTGTAAAAAGGAGAAATATTGCACAATAGTTTGACCTTCAATGAATATTTCTATTTTTTTAAAAGTAGAATGATGTTACACTTTTCCAAAAGGGATGATTTTCATTGTCTATAGTCCGTCCTTCAAGTGCAGTGAAATTTCTTTCAAAATATCTTGAATGGATAAACTATGAAAAAATCAAATTGAAGGAAGTCAATAGCCAAGTGCTTGGATCCATGTGAGGGATTTTCTCATACTGTATTTCTCTAGAAACCCTAATGGTATGTTCGCACTTGGTGTTAGGGGTGTTGTTTGCAACATGAATCTAGTCCAAAAGAACGTCTAAGTTCGTTCCTAAGACCCTCAGTAACATTGTCAGGAGATTACGTAACTTACTAAAAGGTGAACGAGCGGCGTCCGTCGCCAACAGTTTCGTCAAAAATGACCGACGGACTCCTTCATGCACGACGAATGTGAATACTGGATGAAAGTTCTCAAAGGGATGAATGTGGTCATGCCTTTCAGGTTGAGTGAAGCTCCAGGAAGACCAACAAGAAGCACTCCATACTTAACTTACTTGCAGCAAAGCGGCGATGGCGAGCCAGCTATGGTGATGGAGGTATCGGAATTCAGCTTTCTTTTCGAGCCGACGCTCGACTCCGACGTGCTACGCCTCATACTCAGCCACTTGCGCCTGCCGCTGCTCGCGCGCGCCTCTTGTGTGAGCCGGAGCTGGCGTTCCGTCGCCACGGATACCGACTTGTTAATGGGATGCTTCAAAGCAGAGTGGAAGCTGCGGGAGGTTGTCGGCCGACCATCATCCGGTCCGAAATTCTTCCACCGCGGTCTGCGACAATTCGCAATATCGCATCCCTTGCAACGGTGGGATACCGTGGACAGCTTGGCTGTGAAGTACGATGTTCAGGTTCGTGATTGATTTTCTGTCTGTCGATTTCTTCTCCGCAATTGCGCGAGATTAAGTTCAATTTCGTGATTCTTAAGCCTTTAAAATGTAGATTTAGAGCATATGAAGACATGGAGAATTTCTTCGATGATAATTCCTCTTAACCGACACTACCCGTTAGTAATTTTAGCTGACGTCATTCTTCCGTCTTGTTTTGAATTTACTTATACCGCGCTCGGTTTATGTAATTTCTTTTTTCTGTACTAGAATTAGGTGGACTATATGCACTTTGTTGATAGCAATTCTTGATTCTAGGAGATTAATTTTATTTCCAATTACTCGTTTTGAAGCCTGCTAATTGTAGATTTATGGCGTTTGAAGAGATGGAGAGTGACTTCTTTGAACTTCTCTTTACCGACTCTACTGCATATGGTCGTTTTATTAATGTAGCTGACATCATTCTCGTTTTGAATTTACTAAACGAGGAAATTTCTTGTGTGAGTTTGTAGCTGGATCGCGTTATGTACTTTCTTTTTTCACTTCACTGGAAATCGGTGGATAATCTGCACTAGTTTGATAGCGTATCTTGATCGTGGAGACGTCATGTTAATTGTTCATCGCTGTCTTGTTTAGACCATCTGGCTACTCGCATCGAAAGATTTTTATGATGCGATTGAATTTTTTTGAGGAATTGCATTTTGGATTCAACTTTTCGCTGTTTGACATATTTATCGAGGGAGTGCTAATGGGGGCGTTTTACCCTTGTTGTACCTTCTCTCAGAGCGAGATTGGAACCTATAGGCAGAGCGAGATTGGAAACCTCTGAACCTGTTCATGTCTATTGGCAATCACTTATCTCTCAAGATGTATTCTGATTAGTGAGTATGACTATTAGAACCGAATCTACAGAAGTAATGTGAATGTAGAGCACTATGATGTGGCTAATCAATTGCTGATATTTTGACTGCTTGTTACGGTCGCGCACGTTGGAGGGTGATCAAAGGAGTAGTGTACTGCCATTTTATACTCTTTAGCCATGTTCATGTTTATACTGTGTATTGTTATCTGGAAATTGCTTAGCTCTCTAATTTTCTAGGTTCACATGAACTCACTTAATTTTCAGCTTAAAGTCGATATGAGAATAATTTGACAGTGGTTTTGCCTGAATCTGCAGGCTACGGAGATTAGAAATCTCAATAATATGGGAAGCGACCATGACATACATCGCCGCAAAAGGTTATTGATACCAGTATTAAAGTCGCAACTCCTAGCTGGAAAAACATGCTACGTGGAGTTTGACGAACACGCAAAATGCGAGTTGGCGGTGTTATACGTGCGAGGGGAACCAAGTAGATCGAAAGACGCCCAATACAGTGAAATGATTATGGTTGGGAGGTCCTTGTCAGGAGAATCCAGAGTTACCGAAATAGGTATTCTACACTCTGCGAACAGTCCTACAGGCACTAGCACCGAGCATGCCAACGCAGCAAGAGGTGGTGTGATAGGTAGTCTTGACAGGTTTAGTTATGGAAGAGATGTGGATGAGGCTAGGCCTTCTTCATGCGCCGAAGAAAAGGGTAAGTGTGTTGAAGATGATGAGATCACAAGTATGGCCTTTCGAAGTTCCGAGGAGAACATTTCAGGCTTGAGCGATGATCTTTGGAGAAAGATTTTTGAGCTCTTGCCAGTTACGGCGCTGGGCCAGGCTGCCTGTGTGTGTCGCCTTTGGCATTCTATTGCAACTGATCCTGCTGCATTGGCATCTGCGTTTATGATTCCGTGGAAACTGAAGGCGGTCGTTGGAAGACCGATGTCCCCAAGCTTTTGGCGCGGCCAGCTGGGACAACTTGCTATATCTCATACATTGCAACGCCAGGACACTATGGCAGGCCTAGCTGTAAAGTACGGAGTGCAGGTGCGTCGATTCTTTGATATTGATATCGCACTAGGCTGGTACATATTTTGTCTATGATTTTATATCTGTACACCAAAGAAAGTTGGATTTCTAATCGATCACTTTCTAACAATAAAAGGAATTCCGATATCGTATCGATCAAGTGAATTCCATTTTGATTTGCAATTGAATCTTATTAATTCTCTCGTTCTTTTTCAAAACGTTATAGTTGCGAAGTTTTGTTATTGTGGAGCAGGTTCCAGAGATTCGCAGGGTCAACAACATGATGAGCGACCATGGCATTCATTCGCGGGAGCGTTTGCTTATCCCAATATCCCAGCCCGAGGTACTTGTCGGGCAGACTTGCTTCATTGAGGTAGACGTGTTTGCAAAACGCGAAGTAGGAGTGGTTTATCTGGACGGGTCCAAACCCAATAGGAAGGAAGCTACGCGTGCTGCAGAGAAGGCACAACACCGGCTGAAGAAGGAAGTTATGGAATCTTTGAAGAGGAGCCTGAAGGTTGACGACAGCACAGCTCAATACTATTTCTCGCTTGATGACGGTGATCTTCGAGGCGCCTTACAGGAGTTCACCGAGGATCTTCAATGGGAACGCGCAGCACAATAAGCTCGTTCTGTATCTTTTAAACGGATCTCGATAGTCGATACTTGAGGCTGTCAGTCCACAGTTGCCCATGACAGCGATTGGAGAGATGTTTATCTGTCAGACTGTAAATACCATTGAATGTTTTGCTGCATCATGTACATATTTGACATCAGCCTATGACTGCCGAAAGACCCATCCCAGACACCTCGGGAATGTAGGGAATGACCCATTAAAGTTTTGCATCAATCCATAACAGACTTTTTTCAATAAGTGATATTTAGGTGACATTAGGTTGATTATAATCAACGTCTTGGATGTGGGTGATGGAGACATTAGTGACTTCAATAGGAACTTCCAACTTTCATCACAGGAAGTGACTTTTTTAGGCCATCATGTTGTGGCCATGTTAGGAAATATTGTGGTTGCCTTAGGGTAAGTAAGATGACCATTATGGAGACTTTTTTTGTTAGTTTTGGGGTAGTCTAGAGACTGTTTTGGGCCAAATGGGCAGTACACTTCAAAAATTCATAACAAATTCATATTTTGTCAAAAGAAAATAAAATTTTGATTGCTCTTTCCATTTCTGATATTTGTCTTTACATGGGAAAAATAATTAATTTTCAAAAATGTCAGCGTAGCATTCCAGCATTCTATCTAGCATAGGTTGGTTTATCTTAAGTTTGCAGCATTGCAAAATTATTACTTCAACATTTCCAGTGATGATTCATGTCAAAATGCCTTGTGAATTCCTAAAGGACACTACAGATCTTTTTTGGCCTTTGGATAATTTCACCAAAGATTGTAAGATGGAAAAAAACATTATTTCATCCAATTTATTTTTGGAAGTTAATTGATTATAATTTCAATGAATAGTATTGTAAATTCCCTCATTATGGTATTATTGTCTTTTTTTAAGAAAAAGATGCTTAATCCATGGATCACCCTTGTAGTGTATTTTGGCCATTTCTTGCTATTTATTCTTGATGTGAATTTTTGCTACAAAAATGATGTTTTTTGAATTTGAAGCTAGCTAATGAATGAAGTTTATCAAGGTTGCTTTATTTTCCAATTGGAAAAAAAAATTTTACTCAATGTTTTATTGCAATTTGAATTGTAGGCCTATATCCATGGTTTGTTGATTTTCTAATTTTAAAATGAAACTATACTATGTTTCATACCATGATGTTTCACTCTACAAAGACACCTCTCCTGAAAATTTCAGATTTCTTGAGCATGATTGTATTTGATGTCAATTTTCTTCACTTTTTCCTTCAGAAACTCACATTAATTTCAACTTTTCATGAAAAAATCTGAATATTTCAGCACTTATTTTATAGAAGATAGATAATTTCATCTTTGAAATATACATATATGAATTCATTCATATTTAAGGCAACCACATCCAAAATCCACCCCTTTGGGATGCCAAACCCTATCTTTGAAGGGAAACTAAACAAAGATTGAAAGATATCAAAAATAGTGAGCATTGGAAGGACAAGTGTAAGGTGGTGTTGGAGGTCATTTTGTGTAGTGACTAGCTCTATTTAAACTAGATCACCCAATCCAAACCAACCTCTCATTCTCACATCATAGAGTGGTCCGTTTCTGATCAATTTGACATGAATCACTCTTATCAATTTTGACACATTATGGTCATGAATAGGACCACACTTGTTAAGTTTACAACTATAGGTGAGCAAGATTGAAAATTGGTATGAAGTAGCACCATGTAAGGTGTAGATTGAAAACTTACTTGTTTTTATAATTATGAATTACAAGAGTCAAGCATTCTTGATTTTGCACCCATGCTGGTCAGAAATAGGATAACCTACATGACAATTTGAAGACAACCAAATTTTCACATTTCAAATTCATGGTAATTTTGTAAAATGGAGAATCCATCTCAACTGTATTTCTCTACATGTGAAAAAAAATTCCTTGCCCTTCTCTATGTGGCTAATAGACTAAATTGCTTAAGGTAGTGGTTAGAAATGGTTGATATACCTTGTAGTATTGTAGAGTTGGTGCCCTTACAAGTGGTCGATTTAGGGTGCACCTTTTTTTGTTTTAACATCTTCTCTATGATATGTTTTGATACTACTAGTGTCATTTCTTAATGTGCATCAAATGGGGTTTGGCATCACCTATATGACACCTATAGCTTCTCACACCTTACATCTTTGAAAATTTGTAGCTAAAGTAGATTTAACTATAATGGTGAATTTATAGGTTTTGAACATGGTTTTTATTATTAGACATCCAACAAATTATTGGACCCTATTAGCAAGAGAAAAATAATTCCTATGTACTTTCAAATGTATTATTTCAACATTCTAAGTATAAGTTGTAAATTTTTGATGAGCCGACTATAAATGCACCCAATACCCACACTAGGGTTTGATAATCAAATGTGGTACATCCTTGTAAATCACATCTATTCACTTCCAAAGATTTTTCAGGATTTAAAAAAAAATTGGTTATAGATATATCGTAAACCAACCCATGACAAGCAAAGTGCCAAATGCACTTACCTAGAAAACCACCCATTAGAGTCATACATCAACCCATGGCACAGTTTTTCTAATAAATGGGATAAGGACTACACACTACTAGAAAATCCAATTTTTTTGTTATTTTGGTCACATTGATTTGGTTCACTTTTCTGTTGATTTGGTCTTGTTTTTGTTCAAATCAATAGATTACTGTCCATATCAATAGAAAAGTGAACCAAATCAATTTGACCAAAAAAATTGGATTTTCTAGTAGTAACATTAGCTTGATTTGTGGCCATAATCAATGCCTTCGGAGGTGGTCATGGAAAAACATCACATGAAAGTGGTCATAAAAAATACCACTTTTGACTCTAATGTAGCTCTATTACTTCCCTATATGGTTCCATGTAAATCCAAAAGCCCCCCTTTGTACAATGAATCAATTTTTCGATGTGTAGATTCAAGCTTCATAGGTGAGTTCATTGAATTCATTGAATGGTGACTTCCCAACCCCATGCCAACCCAATTCCAAACCTTTCATCCCCAATTCCAAAACTTTGATTCCTAATGCACACTAAATGCCATAAAAACTATATTAAAATGCAATAGAATTAAATTGGACTTAGGTTGGATTCAAAGGCTTGGACTTGGGTTGGAAAGTAACCAATTTTATGAATTCCATGAACCTAACCATGTAGTTTTTTCAAATGGCAAAACATTCATTCTTTATCAACTGACAATCATGAGGGCTGCTTTTGGATTACCATTGCAACCATGTAGGGAATTAACACACCTACACCATCTTCCAAATGGATGAGAATAGTTCCACCCTAGGGACAACGATAGGAAGTTAATTGTTCTTGATTTCACCACCTACAATGAATTGACCAAAGGACAGTCATGTGAAAGTCTCTTTGATTTTCTATTCTTTTGTAAAGAAAAAAAAATTGAGAATCTTACAAGTCTAAAATATTTGCCAAGAACTATTAACAATGGATCATCCTACCTTAATTGGCTATGCCCAAATACATAATGTTAATCAATAATTACCTATAGTGTCTTTAGAAGTCATTAACCCTTAAATGGTTGGATCTCACTACCTTACAAGTCCAAATTCCTACTTTGTTGAAGGTCAATAAAAATAATTATAAGTAGTTTGTGGGACTCCTTAACCCTTAAAGAATAGACTAGTGACCTTGGAAATTACCCCTTTTGGAACCATGTGACATCATCTGCTTAAAAAAAATGTTGATTGGAGGTCAAACTATTGTGCAAGATCTTTCCTTTCCACACAAAACTCTAAGGATGAATAGTTGTAATTCTGTCCTACTTAGGAAGATACTTTGCATCCCCCGAATACTAAACGTTTGTGTCAATGTTTATAGGTTAATGTAATTTGCCTTGAAATATTGCACAAGTGATGGATGCCTTTGAAGATTACAAAGAATGCACCACTATTGATTCAAAATTAAATCATTTTTGGCTCACTACCTTGGTAATAGATATCATCCTTTTAGAGTTAAAGATTTAAGTGTAGTTTTAACCCCTCAGCATCCCTAGCATTTTCAGGTTTAAAGACATTATTGCTTTCGAAGTGTTATGGGTCTAAATATCATTGAGGTATAGAAATCTGAACTGTACAATCTTGTAGTGTACATGTTGTAGATGACATGAATCAAATTTGGAGTCATTTGGCCACATATATTGCAAGATTATAATGTTTTAATGTTGAAATTTTCCTAAAAATACATTAGAGGTTAAATTCAATTTCTAAACCTACTCAAATGAAAAAAAACTTTAAAACATAAAGTGCTTCAAAACCAACATACAAACACATTGGTAAAAGAAAATCTCATTCAAATAATTCACTATGTTCGCAAAATGGCTATAACATGTCAAAAAGTAGCAAAAAAACATCTAATGTTGAACCCCCTTTTATTGAAATGCTTGTCATAATTTCTTGGATTGATATGAAATTTTAACCACACAAACTAGACTAGTATGCACAACTTTCCCCAAAAAATTATTGGAAATGGACATCATGTGAAGAAGAAATAGGTTGCTAAAATTAACTATAATCCAAAAATGTCTAGATTTTGATCTTTGAATGGCTCCCAAAAATTCAAAACAAAATGGATTTTACCACAATAACTAGACTTCAAGGGGAATCTATAGTAAACTTGCCAATCACCGCACACACAAAATTCAAATCCTTCTCCACATAAATACAGAGACTTGCATGTTTTGAAATTTGGTGTGATCGTTAAATGTCATGTTAAGATTGACCTTCAAAAAACAAAATGCAAAAAGATTTCTTCCTACAAATTTTGTTGCAATCTAAAGGCAATGAAGCTAAAATCTAGTTAAAAATTCCTTGCAACCCTTCACCACACAATGTATGATCATTGAGCAGTGATTGTTCCCCATGGCAATTGAATTGTTAGTTGCATCATGCAGTTAGTGTATGGTAAATGGCAATGTTTGTTGTGTGGTTTTTGGATGTGTGCAATAATGGCAAGTTTACTCTAACCCAACAAAGTTTTCTCCAAAACAAACAGTGGATGGAGATATATCCCCCAAGTTGTAGGTATCAAAATGCAATTTGGTGAACTCAAAATGAACCTAAAAACTTTGAATGGCTCCCAAAAAAACAATACACCTTGGATTGATCTGAAAATTTTACCACAATAACTAAAGAAGAGAGCATAGATTTCCCAACAAGTTTTTATTAAATTTAGACATCATATGCAAAGTAACAGCACTTCGATTTTTTGAATTGGACTTCCAAACTATGTGAGGACACTTTCGGTCACCTAGGGCACTCGGGTTAATCAGGTTCCAACTTCCAAGAGAAAGCATAGTAAACTTTTAATAAAATTATTCTCCGTATCCAAATGCTTGAAGTCCCCAAAACATGCCTGCCATAGTTTGAATATGTGCGGCAGTCAATGATAGTGCAACAAGTATGTATGATATTCCAGAATGTCATCCTCAAGATCATGTTAAAGAGGTCTAAGTGTATCATAACACTGCCAATCAGAATAGTAAGCAAATACAAATTAAAAAGCTGAGAAAACGTTCAATTGAATTATTATATCCAGCAACATGGATTGAAAAATACAGAGAGAATTGCGCAGCTTTACACTCAGCAAATAATTCGAACTCAAGCAGAGTCGACGGCCATTGATTACTACGACGAACAGAGATCCCAGCATGCAGACTACGCAGTGGCAAATTCTAAAACCTTAATAGTATTCTACACTAGATAATATTGATCATCACCATCATCACACCAAGAAAACTAATCAAAATAGGGGTGTCAATTCCTTGCAATACCTGCTCCGCAATTTGTACATTTGTTACCAAATTGGGCCCAATGCGCATTCTTCTGTCTCCAAAGTAATCGCCCCTTCTTTGAGGTTTAGTACACAAATCTCAATTGCCTTCTTCTGCAGGCCAGCTCGGACACCCCCATGCAAGTCTATGAACTTGTGCAGTGAACTCACTTTGTCAGCCAGTACAAAAGAATCAAAACAGTGCATATGGAGGACACAGACCCAATGATGATCGTATCACGAGACTTTCTCCTTCGAATGGCAGTGAGGACACCATTGACCTGCAAAACCAAGAAAGGACAAAAAAATCTAAATAAAAAATTGAATACTAGGTTTGTCAAGTGATTCAAAAAGAAAATCAACTCTTATTCACGCTGATAGAGTCTCAAGCAAGAATTTTCCTTCCTAAACTAATTTATCATTTGGGGAAACTTCAACCTCAAAGTGCTAATAGTCAAAAGGGTATACTTCAAAGGAATTGAAATTAATCATATAGGAAGCTTTGAGGAAGGCAACCATATATACAAATAGAAAGAAACCATACCCCACATATTTGAACAGTAAAAACATGTTTTGAAAGTTTCTATAATTAACTTAATTCCTAAAGTGGAATTTCTATTTTAGTCCAACCACTTAGGGGTAAGGTCAGCCTTGCCATTGAAGATCATTTTAACCCCTAAAGGCCTAATGGTCAAAAGTGGCTACTTCCACGCCTCCAGCAGTTGAACTGAATCATTTAGAAGCTAACAAGGAAGATAACAAAATATACCAACAGAAAGAAGAAACTATGTCCATCATTATCAAACAAAAAAGATATATTTTGGAAGTTAATATGACTAGAGATTAGCTTCCAAAGTGGACTTTCAATTTTTAAGCTTGGGCACTTCGGAGTTAAGAGAAGCTTACCGATGGGAGTCTACTGCTGATGGTATTGATTTTTGTTGAGATATCCCCAAATGCGGACCGTTGATATCTCAAGGCATTGTATGCTTCGTGAGCATGACCAATGACAGAATCCATCTGCACCGAGAGAGAAACGCCAAATAATGTTACAATCTTGTCCCACTTTAGTGACTGCAATATATATAATTCAATGCAACCAAATAAACTGTTCAAGTGCTTGTTTAATTTTCTGCAGAAACTAAAATTTATGTCCAGTAGACTTCATTTCGTAGTAAACCAAATATATTGGCGGTGTTCAATTGTAGTGAGCGAAAATTAATGTGGATCTCCAACAATTATGCCAGAGGAGGTTGTAAGCTATTTTGCAACTTCCAAGGTGGCCAAAAGTACCCCACTGAATTTGGAAAATATATATTACTGTAATTATAGAGATCAACAGTTTGTGCTGTTTGTTACCTGAGCAGTACTTCTGTTGATGCTTGCTTGTTCCCGCAGAAGAGATTGCTGTTGAAGACCAAAGTCACCGTCATCCATGAAGCCGTTTCTCTCATCACCTCTGCTGAAATGCTGCAAAAGCTCCGCGTGCTCCCGACTAGCTTTTGCATTGACACGTATCCTAGCAAACTCCTAAGAAGTATGAAAAAACACGACTGAATTACAAGAGTGCCATCTTAGATCAGTAATAGCAAGCCCAAATTTACTACTTTTAAGGCTACTGTACTTCGCATAGGTTGAAGCAACAAGCTTAAAATCTATAAACCACATCATGCTCCAATGAGCTCATTGACATTGAACAATTTTAAAATAATTCTTGCACCGATCGGAAAGTCAAATTTCTTGTTATCTCAAGCTTATTGCTTCAACCGCTACAACCTAAAGCGGCCCTTGACTCGGCACCAAGCTTTGCTGGTGGTTGACAAGCAAGAAGGCACGCAGCCACAGCATACACAACAATTAGCTACACTACGAGAGACTATGACCCTTTCATGGCGCAGCTACAAAGCTATGCGAGTCCCTACAGCTTGCTTCATAGTTAAATTTCACTAAAGATGTAGCTTTCTTATGTTCAGGATTAGAGCTCAGCTTTCAAGTAGCAAAAACACTGTCAATAGGAACGTAATCAAAAACTTCTCAAATCACTCTCGACGTAACTTATGCTGATGAAATTGGCCTACTCTCCTTCGCCCCAGACCCACAAAAGCACGAAGAAGCATCTCTACGTAGAGTATGATTCCTCAAGCTGATGACGAAGAATTGCAATTTGTTGAATTATTATTCAAGGAGAGGATCAAAAGCTAACCTGACTTAGTTCATGCAGGATGTTGCTGTGCCGTGCAAGCGTGTGCGAAAGAACATCCGATCCAGCATTGGAAACCCAGTTCTGCATGTGTTTGTTCACTTCGTTGAGTTGCTGCAGCAATCGCTCGATTTCGGCCTCACTTCCATCTCCTTGCCCATCCTTCGGTGTTCCTCCTCTCCGAAACGACGAAAGTTTCACATCCAGCTCACTCTCCAGTTTCCTTGCCTGCACTCGAAATTCTTAAAAAAACTTGAAAATCTTTTAACAAAAATCATGTGGACTGAAATGTGAAGTTGTCCATACTCTCAAACGGTCTAAGGAGCGCACACATAGAAAGCAATGACACCGTTTCTGCTCAAATCACAGTCACGCCCTTCAGGGTCATGCTTTCCAGGAATTTACAGATTCACTAGAGAAAAATCCCTTCAATTGGTCCACTACTCCAGATCCACTCCTAATCTCTCAAGCGAAGGAAGTTAAAAGAACAGGCATAGGCGACTCAACGCTTCCATTCGTGTTCGCGAAAATCAGGACACTCAAACTTCTTCAATCTTAGTACCTTCAATCTTAGTACCTGAGGTCCTAACTTTTTCACTATGACAAAGTCTGAAAATGAGACAGGAGTGCTACACTTGATGCTAGTATGGGAAGTTTGCAAAATATTCTAGAATATCATTTCAGAGAAGGCCGTTTTTAAGAAGATTTGAGTGCATCGAAATCATAGTTCGGTAAAACTGAAAAACGAGCAGGAAATCTAATTTTCCAAATTCTCATTTGTTGCATCCAGTGAAAGAATGGGTAACATGGAGGCCGAAGCAAATAGATCTATACCACAGGCAGAGAGACAGAGAGAGAGATGAGAAGAGAGAGCAAGACAGAGAGAGAGAATGCTGAAGCTCAACGAAACTTTGCAAGGCACGCGATTGAAAGAAAGGAAGAGACTGCCTCGTCTTCCTTGAAAAATCTTACGATAATTCTTCAGATGTGATCCACCTCGAGCTTCAGATGTGATCCACCTTTGAGCTTGTTAGGTCACAACCCCACACGGTGTCTCTGTCTTTCTTTCTCTCCCTCAATCTTTTTACACGTATTGCCTTCATTAAACGCATCTATATGCGAGGATTAAGAATAGATTCGATCCCTACCTGCTTGCGTAAGTCATCCCACCCCGCCGTTCGAGCCTTGGGCGACCACCGAGCTCCCAACGCCATCGCCAGGGTGCCCGAGCTATTTTCAGCAACCGGAAACACAGGCTTACTTCGTCCTCACCTCCACAAATCACAACCACGTTCGAAACCCCCCCAAAAAAACCACTACAAAGGAACCACCATAGCGGAACCGCCAAACCTCTGAAAGATCAATAAAAGCGCAACAAAGCGTTAACCAGCGGCATCACCAAACTGAACCCTAGAAGCTCCGAAACAACAATGAATACAACGTTTGTTGGAATGCATCATTCACCAACAAAAGCTTCCACCTCCCAGTGTTCCAGTGTGAACGCAGTCCCAATTGGTACCCGGCAGCTGGCCTTGAACAGTGTCTGGAGCACCAGTGAGAGGGTCCGCTTTCTTAGGGTTTGTTGTTTGGGGGAATATTTTTCTTATAATGAAGCTCCCGAGGTATGACTCCCGCCCTTGGGGTCGGTCTACGCCAACTCCCCTTGACGATTAAGCAAGTGTCGTCTTAAAGACTGTTTCATGTCAAGATCGTGTCAGTGTTGGATTGAATCTTCAATTGTACTCAGTTACATTACATAAGCTTATGGTTTGATCATTTCCTCACGCTAATTTTTCGTGTTTTGTGGGACGATCGAGCTTTTTGTGGTAAATTCTTCAGTGATGTTTTTAGTTCACGATTCTTGCGAACGGTTGTGCGAAGGATTTCCGTTTGTGAATTGATCTTTTAGAGATTGTTGTTGATCACACTCTGGTTTTGAAATAGTAAGGGCTTCAAGATTCGTGTATGGTGCATTCCATCGTGTAGTAATCACAAATACACCCGCAAGATTTTGATTATTCCTTCTGTAGATAATCACCGATCGTCAGTTAGGAAGCTTCTTTGATCTTCTCAATTTGCAAGTGCACTTGTGAATGTCAATTGCAACTTCTGAAAGATAGATCGCCTTCTGCAACTATTTCGTCAAATAGAAATCGTTCCAATGGCACCCATAAGCTTACTGTTTTTCTGGGCACTTTGAGTTGGTCAAGTGGAGACTCTCTTCTGTCCAATTTCATTTTGTTACTTGACCAAACTTCTTCTGGTGACATAAACTTTCTATTCTCTTCTTCTCACAATCCGATCCATCCAATTATGGGTCATTTTAAAACCCTGAATCCTTAGCCCTTCCGAAGTCGATCGAATTAGCAACTGAATTCTAAATCTCGGCAATTCAATTGCAAATCTTTTGAAGTAAGATCCTGATAAAAGCTATGTGAACTTGAGGGGTTGTAAGAACTGGGAAATTAAGTCGAACTTCGGGTGCAATTGCTTGATCCTTGGCGAGAATTGATGATGCTGCCAACAAGGAAACATGCGGGCAAGGCCATTTGTTACAAGTCCCCACGTCGATTGCCAAAAGGGTTGAGTGAGATTGAGGAGATTGATAGAGAAGAGGTGTCCATCAAAATGATGCAAGCGCTGGAGAGATTCATGCGCAAGTATCCTGCTGTTTGGAGTGAGACCTCGGTGCAGCATCTGCTGGTGGTATGTGGTTACACTTCCTTTCTTTTTCCCTTTCTGAGTATGTAATTTTATACCAACATGAGTAAAGTTCTTACTATTGGGTTTGTTGAGTGTTTGGTGATTCTTGTTAGCAATTGGAATGGGATTGTAACGCATCTAAGAATGTTTTATTTGAATTCCTATTGCAGAAGTTGTGAAGGTTCAAAGTTTTTTTGGTAGACAATTGGAAACTGACACGAGAATAGTTCTTAATTTTTTTAAGACTTATTAGATATTGAAATGGGATTCACATGCATTGGTGTATGTGTTGTTTGACTAACCTTCTATATGCTAAAGTTGTCAAGGTTCAAAGTTCTCTTTGTACATGACTGAAATAACTAGTTCTTATTATGAGACTCGTGTGAGAGTGGAATGGGATTCTTTAACTCATTTAGGTATGTATTATTTGGAATTTGTTTGCAAAAAGGTTGTGAAGGTTCAAAGATGTTTTTGGAAATGACTAAAAATTTGACACGAGTATAGATCTTATTAGTAGTCTTGTGAGCAATTGGAATGGGATTCCTTAATGCATCTAAGTCTGTATTGTTTGGATTCCTTAGGTAAAAATTGTCAAGGTTCAAAGTTATTTCTTTTGTAAAATAATGATTAGAAACTAACATTAGAATAGTTTTTTATTTTTTGACTCTTTAGCAATTGGAATGGGATTCAAATGTATTTACAATAGGTAGAGTACATCCAATTCAAGAAGCATTGATCCTTCACTATGCATTGACCAAAATATGGTCAATACTACAACCTCACAATATTGAAATGACATATGCTAGGTCATTGGCATCCTTCCTAGATGTATTATTTGACTTCTATATGCAAAACATTTAAAGGTTTTAAGTTCTTTTGGTAAATGACTGAAGAAACAAAGATGAAAATAATTTTTGTTTTTAAACTTGTCACCAATTGGAATGGAATTCTTAACATTTCATTCCAATTTCCATTTAAGTATGTATAATTTGACTTTTGTATATAAAAGTAGTCAAAGTTCATTTGTTTTTTGCAAGTGACTAAAAACAAATATAAGAACTAAAGTTTGAATGGTTTACATTCATTCAAACAATTATCAAACATGGTCAAAGATATTAGAATGTTAGAATTATGACATTGTTAAAAATTAGATTCTCATTATTGAATAATCCTAAGTGTGATTATCTTTACAAATTACAAATTTTGGAATATAGCTAGAGTGGTAATCAATAATTATTATTATTTTGAGTTGAGTTTAGAAGAATTTTGTGGCTACATGGATGAAAAAATACTCAAAATAGATGAAGATGGCAAATTGGATGGAATTTTGTCAATATAACCACAACTTTGTCTAAAATAATTTGTTTCACCTAGTAATTTTTTGCCATCTCAAAAGCAATAATTCCTTAGGACCTAAAATAATTCCAAACACTAAAGAATAAAGTGTGTTTCTTTGTATATAGAAAGTAGCATAAGATGAAGTAGAAGTAGAGCACTTTGGCTCAAAAATTGGGGGGAATTCACTTCCAAAGTTCATTTGAATAGAACTTACTAATAATTGATAGTAGGGTCACCTATAAATCAACCATTACAACATGTTGATAAGAATATAATGAGCACAAAATTGAAACTTGTTCAATACCTTTTCCAAATGGCTTTTGCTATTGACAATTCCTATGCCTTCATATCCTTGAACAATCATGGTCATTTCTAGGTGTTGATATATAGATAATAACTTCTCCAAATAGCATCCTCTATTGATAATTTACAATGCCTCAGTATCCTTGAACATTCATAGTCCTTTATAGGGTTTGTTATTTAAACAATGTTGATTAAGGATTCTCATACCTCAGTTAGTAGAACCATCTCAACAGACTCTTCACGCACATGGGTATGGAGCCTACGTTTCTCCACTTCGTCTGATGAGAGTTATTCTTGGATGTGAGCACAGGAAATTGCTGATACTCAATACGCTAGGTCGGAGAACAGTGAAGCGGAAGAGCGCTTGCACACGGTGATCATGGGCATGTTAGTGCCCATGGCAAAGATTATGGAGGTTGAGCAGGAGTCTGTGAAGGTTGAGAAACAAAAGATTCTGGAAGCCACTCTTGCATTGCAGAGGGTCCAAGAGGAATGCCAGTACGCTCTTGCCGACTTGACCAAAGAGCACGACAGGTCAGCAAGGTACAAATTTATAATTCTCTATCACCACTTCAGTCCACATGAAAAAAATTCTGACGTTGCACAACTTTTCTTTAACGCTTGCAAGTCTGCACATCCTCTCAAGAACGTTATGCTTCATGTTAGTGATGACTTCGTAGACGGACTGATTTCAGGGACATAGAGGAACTAGGAAAGGCCCTTGAAGAGAACAGGATAGCAGCAGAGGAGGCAGGGAGAAAGCTGACGGAGAAAGAGAACCAAATCTATCTTCTGCTGCAGCAGCAACAAAACCTTGTCATCCGCCTCATTTGCGGAGGACCAACAGAGTTTCTAAAATGGGCAAAGGAGGAGATTCAATCCTATGGCTTCGTCGACCTCCACAGTGAACTCGAGCATGCTTGGTGGCCCCTCACCACAGACCACCACAACAAAATGCTCAATGCAGAAGCTCCCCAATGCTCCAAGGAACTGAGAAACACCTCCGATTCGTTGGTGGAGCCAGCGTACATTAAGACTCTGTTCGTTCAAGACCCCACATCAATGACCGCAGGAGCAAAGGGACCAGACAGAGAAATGTCAAGGTGCTGCAACCAATTTGGGTACGAGGACAGTGAGAAACCTGCTCTTACAAAGATGATGATGTCGTTGCTGTGTGTGGCAGTCTCTGAAACGTTCCAGCAGATGGTGGAGAGCTGTAGCCGGGTGAAGGGGCCATCCTCCCTGCCCTCGGCTGTTGCTGGCTTCTGGATGGGTCTTGCGGGTCGCATGACGTGCTTGGCCATGGTGACGATATTTCCACAGCTGATGCACAACAGCAGGAGTACTTCCTCTCAACAGGGTTAGTCTCAATCCCAATGAGCTCTGATTGCAACAATACTTGAGGTTTCATATTGGCTACTGATCACTTGTCCAAGTCAGAGTCTACTTCCAATAGAAGGTGTCATTAAAGGTAGCACTCACTATCAACACCCATGGGGTGTAGTTACTGCTAACAGACTCTTTAGTCATGATGCTCTCGGTGCCAAAATCACCCTCCGTCTATAAGTTTCAAATTCTGAAACTTAATAATATCCATTGAGGGCATCATCAACTACAGCTTTCTTCTTCAAGGGAAGAGAGATCAGTGGTAGCTTACCGGCAATACCGACAAATTAATCTCGCAGGAAGAAAAAAAACGTGTACTAAGAGAAGGTCATTGTACGACTTCCCAGCTGAAGTCGCCATCAATTCATATGGCTGACCAAAATTAGTTAGTGTCTACCAGAGTCAAGTAAAGGATCTCACCAAATGAGTATCCCGGTTTAGGGTGATCACATGCTGAAGAAGACAATTTATGTACAGTACAGGCTGTACAGACAAGCACAAACAAACAATTTCTTCACTTGTAACTGTGCCCGGTACGATATGGATGTTGCACCAGAATCAAGTTCCTGGCTTACGGAATGAATGGTTTGCAAACGCCAATTTGGTATTCATGACAAGTCCTAGAGATGGAATGAGTTGCTCTCTTCAATGTCCCACCTGAGTTATGGGAGACGTGCAAGACATTTAATAAATGCATCATAGAGTGAGGATACCCGGTTCTGTGTCTTGGCAGATTGAATGAAAAGAGCCTTAGAAGAAAAAGTAGAAACTCCAATTCTAAAGCCAATGTGAATGGAAAGTTTGGAGATAATTATGCTATGTAAAAGGTGTGTTTACAAATGGCAACGGGAGTGTTGGTGGTAAAGTGAATCTAATCCAAAGGCATACCACCTGTAATCCAAAGACTCTCCGTAACACTAATTGGAAACATACCTTTACACAGTGAGCGCCAAACTTCAAGACGCCACCTTTTGAAGGTGGCGTCCACAACACCCAACCGCAAACAACTTTTAAGATAACAATAGGTGTAATTAAAAGCATCACCTACACTACGTTAAACCTGGACTCTAGAGGAAACAAAGTTCAAAATAATGCCACAAAACTAAAAAACGTGTCGGCTTAATTATTTCCAGCAACAGAACCGGTGAGCTAATCAACGGCACAGCAACTGCACTAACAACACAGTAATCCAAACAAACAAGTAGCCACAAATGGGATCCGTGAACAAAAACACCTGAGTCAATACAAATGAGATGAACGTCAATTTCAAAGAGAGTACATTGGAGCTCCACTTCCAAAGGAAAACAAACTTCTCTGGAAAGTGGTACCCCTCATTAACCAGTAGAAACCCGGAAGTACTCTGTAATGGTCAATTCGCTGAGTCAGACCACTCAAACACTTGCCTCCCTGAAACTAAACTTAATAAATTCAAGAGGCCTCCATCGGGCTCACAACAAAGGTGGGAAGATCACCCATCTCCGAGGGTACTTCTTCCGTCCATCCTTGCCATCAAATGTCTGCAAAATCGTATTATCAGTTACATTAAGAAACTGAACACTGAATTGAATCAGGAGCACAGATCAAGCTAAAGGTTGATAAGTCAAATTGTCCAGCATACTGAGAAAACAAAACAAAAAACGAATCAACACTCTTCCAAAGAGTCATTGGAAGGTTTCCACCCAGATCTCTTTGATACCACATCCTCTGTTCTCTCCCCTACATTAAAAAACCTGTTCTGTACTATCCCTATCCGTCTCATGAAGTTGCATACAAATGTGCTAGAAAGGAATTCAGAACAAGCTCAGCACTCTCACTACCATGCTCTGTTCTTTCGGAAGAAGTTGCATACAAATGTGAAAAGGGTACCAAACCACCTTCTTCACTTTTGCAACCACAATGTCTTTTTCAACACCACTTTTACATGCAACACTATAGATGTTACAGAACTCCATTGAGAATCACGAGTATTTAGGCTGTAACATTGAAGAGGGTCTGGGTGTAGAGAAAAAAGCTCACCCTCTTGAGACGTTTGTGTTTTTGAAGAGCCCAGACGGTCATAATGTACCCAGCAGCAGCAAGGAAGAGATAGCCTGCCACGGTCTGGGTAGCAATGTTGAACCCAATCCACTGCCAAATCTCAGTCGTATAATTCGCGCAAGTCACGAAATTGAACAGGAATCCAGTAGGAATCTGGTAGCCACCCTTCCCATCCGGAGACCTCAGATTCTTCAATAGAATGTGACAATAGAAGTTGGCGAGCTGGCTGACAACTGAAATGCCAAACCCAATGTACATCTGCTTCTCGCCCACTGGGGTGTAAAGAGGATGGTTCACAAAGTAGGCAATGTAGGCTCCGAACAACCAGTAATATGCACAGTTGCGGTACACGTTTGAGATAGGGGAAGTGGCATGGCTGAACCTGTGCACGAAAAAAGTCTCAAGCTCACGCTTGGCATAATGGAAGCACCATGCATAGAGAGCATAGGTCTGCACGGGGTGGATCACCTTGCGTTCAGGTAGACCCAGGAAGGTGTACACCTGAGGATAAAAGTAAAAGAAGGGGAAGATGAGCAGGGGCCCGAGGTACTCGAAGAAGAATAGTATCTTGTATGATACTTGGGGTCCCAAGTCCTTGAACGCCACTGTCGGGGCATCAGAGGACAGAGTGTCTTTCAACTTCTTAGTTCCATCTACTGGAGTTGGACGACTCTGCCCGGGTTGCAAAGGCAGGGTGATTCGTTGTCTTTCTGGGTAGTATTTGCGATCTGCAACGCCATGATCAAATCAGACTAGGGTTTGGACCTTGTTCTGCACTTCGATTGTCAACGTCGACGTTACCAAGGACGTGATAGAAACAGAGGATGGGATAAACGTGAAAATAACACAAATAGATAGAAAGACTCCAACTGCACTCAGACCTCATTAATATCACCTTATCCATATCACATGATTGGTTTTCTCAATCCTAGGGAACAGAAGTACCTTGTTCAAACCTCCCTTTGTACTCTCACTATCACGCTCCGTTATGTCCCAAACAAATAGGGTGATAAGGAGTTCAACAAGGGTGAAATGGGTTCAGACGACCTTCCACTCTCCTACGACCTCAAGAATCGAGCACTTCTTTAAAGTGGCTTTTAAATGCAACACTATCGACTCTCAGAGAACTTCATTGATTCAAGTTTGCTGTTGGATTGAAGAAGACTGGGTGTGCTATGAAGACCAAGATTCGAGTTCAAGACACCACAAACACGCACACAGTTTTGAGATGTAAGATGGCTTACTTTGACTTTGGATTGCCTTCTTCAAATCCTCGAGAGTTGCCTGCATTTCATTCAAAACCGAAATAAAGTTATTAGAAACTGCTATTCCGTTGCACATGCAGACTGCAGGATGTCAAACATACAGTCACGCTCTACCAAAAGGAACACTCTCTTTTGAATCAGCCCAGCTGAAATCGATCCAAAAGATTCAGACACAAAAGTTCTCGATCCAAGACGCGAATCAACATAGCGTAATCGAAAGTCTGAAACCATCGTGAGACACAACAGCACAATGCAACAGCTCTGTTTCCACAAAATCTCTGCAACACAAGCTGCCTAAAAGTCTAATCATCACCAATTGTGAAAAATAAAATAGACCGACCTCTGGAAATCCGAGAGACAAGTTCTCGACCAAAGTACAACCTAAAACTTCAAAGTCAATCAGAACACAACGACACCATTTCTCTCCAATCGTTAGACTAAATCCAATACTCATACAGAGCTACACAAAGCGACTCCCAACCACACCCTTGCTGGTCCAAACTTCTGGACACCAGAAACCAATCGCTTTTCCAAGGCCGGAGTTCTAAAGACACTATCTGCACTATCCTCTTGTTCCATAAAACCTTTCAAGCCACTTCACCACATAAAACACCTCAAAGCTGACTAAAAGCCTCCCCACATATCAATACCAATTGTGAAAAGGTACGAACGGACAGCTTCTCCTCTTGTAAAAGAAAAGCACGAAAGAAACCACAAGTCTGGACTATCCGGGAGACAGGCTCTGACAACCTAGAACCTCAAATAGCCAATGCAAAACCTTCGATAGCAAAAACACCATTACGCATTGTTTGGTTAAAACCAATACTGATAGACACACGTAAACGAATCCGGCGAGACGGAGCAAGCAATCAGAAGAAGCGCTACCTCTTCCGGGACTTTCACTCCTCCTTTGATGATCTCCTTGCCATTGCGACCAACCACTTGAATCAGAATGCTCTTCTGTGACCTCATTTTGCTTCCCGCACTTGAAGCATGCCCTTCCGGAGTCCCTCCCTGTAAATCGTTGTACCCTTGTACAGATGAAGTGGTGAAGAAGGAGCCTCTCGATGGTGCTCACACAGTACACAGCTTCGCGGGCGACGAGGCCGATGCAACCTGGAAAGGGTGGCTGAGGTTCCGAGGTCGCAAGCGCGCGGCTGCGGCGGGCGGTATATTGTTGGAGTGGCTTTATGGTATGTCATGTGGTAGGTTCCTCTGTCTGTTCAGACTGTCGTGAGATATGGTACAACTACCCATTACCGACCACTTAACCCTTAAAGGACGGACTGGTGACCATGGAAATCCTCCCTTTTGGGACCATGTGACATCATCTACTTTACAAAATCCAAAAATATTCATTGGAAGTCATACTACTGTAGAAGACTTAAGCTTTTCTCACCAAATTTTAAGGATGAATAGTCATAGTTTTGTCCTACATAGAGAGATTATTTGTCATCCATCAGTCACAAAACATCCACATCGGGACATTTAAGGGTTAAGCATTATGTGCATGATCTAGAGTAGTAGAAGGCAATGTCAATTTTTTTGCCCTGTAGAAAGATAGAAATGATGGGCGTTGTTAAATTTTTATAATTTTTTTCCTTAAATTCAAATTGTTATGGATTTGGGAAGCCAAAAGTTGGCATGCACCCATCCCCAATGCATAGAGTCTTCCATAATTGCTCATCCAAAGACTAATTTGACTCTCAAAAAATCAAACACATGTGTCATGACTGTCCATAGGGCTTGGTTGGTAATGGGTGGTTCTACCATACTTCCTTGCATTATTACACTCGATGCCATGTTAAGGTATAATTGCCAATCACTAATTACAACAATGCATAGTGACTATTATTAACCCCTAAACGTCTAGATTCTTCTCTAAAATTGATGATTTGAGAAAAATCATTATAAATTGCCATTTTGAAGAATATTCTGGAATTGAAATACAAATATAAATTGTAGACTGTGAGTTTTAGATTCCATCTATATGGTTAAATTCACCAATGCCATCACATACATTTTTATATAAATTTTGAAAGGAAATTTTCAAAATTCCTACAAAATTCGATTACAAGCCAAAAGATTATCATTTTCTGAATAAAATTTGATGGAATGGGTTTGAAATGAGTTTCTCTTGACATAGTGATTTTTTGAAATTTTTGTGTTCTTAAAATCTGTAGCCCCATTTTTACAAATCCAGTTTCAAACTAGAGTCAATGCAATTTTGGCTTGGTCAACCACTTGACATACTTGCACATTTATAAATTTAAGAAAAACATGTACTCTAGTAATACCAAACCCAATCATTAGGTAGGATAACAACTTGATAAAGTATCTTCATAAGTTAGGATGACTTTCATCAATGCAACAATGAGAAAGAAACAAGAATATAAATTTGTTTGTCGTCTAGGGATTGGACATCGGAGAGCTCAAGAGATAAACACGAATTTATTTTTATTGGATCTTATTGATAAGAAGAAAAGGATTTTAATGCACTTTAGCATCCATTATTTGGACACTCTAGGAATAAGTTATAAATTTTTGAAGTAATTTTCTAGATGTACAAAAAACTAACATTATCTAGGATCTCAGAGACTCTCATGTTCTAATTGTGTACATCTTTTAAGATCAATACTTAATTTTTTGTGAAGCTTCTAAGTCCAAATATAGATATTGGATTTTAGACAATGGTGATTGTAGATAGATATGCATTATAGGGGGTATTATATAATCAAGCAAAATTCTAATTTGATGTTAAATTTTAACCCCTAAATGCCCTAGGCATTGCATTTGGCAAAATTTTGAAGCTAAATAACTTTTTTTCCTCCAAATCACTAGATTTAGAATTTCATTTTGTAGGTGAATAATCTTTTAATAAGTCTATACTCATTATAAACATCTGATTTTATAAAAAAAGTCACGATCTTTCTATTCAAACTCTATACAAGGGGCCATTTCAAAACTTGATCTTCTGCTATTAGAAGCTCCCCGAGATTATTCTCAATTACATTAGATCTTGAAGAAAATACCACATTACAAATTCATTATAACTAGTGTTCCTTGTGTTGTTGCTACATCCAAAATAAAAATAGAAGCATTTTTTTAATTTGTAAATTACTCTAAATTTTAATATCTTTTATGCATAAACGAGTGCAAGGGCTTTGTTTTGTACCCTTTGAACATGAGGTGCAAAAGTTATGGTTTTTCCAAACTAAAACTGATAACTTAATTCAGTTTTTTTATTCATCATTTTTTTTTAAATTCAATAACTTTCACACCATTTGTCCAAATGCCATGAAACAAAGTCCAAGCACCCCTCCTTGCAAAGAGCTTTCCAACAATATTAAGAACATTGCTAGGGACTCATGGTTTCTTAGATCTTAGCATGTTAAACAAAACAAAACAAACTAACTAATTAATTTAAGGTATAGATATTGTATCATACACATTTGGATACTATGTAAATTGAATTTTGTTTATACATATTATATCTTTTAACTTCATATTTTTTCATGACCATGCTTTTTGATTTGACATGTCGCCAGAAGATTGAAAGGCACAAATGACTTTCAAATTTCTATACCCATCATGACCAAACATTGTAACCTTTCAATCCATACTAGGGGGCCCCACACCATTGCCATAGTCAAGTAAAAGTATAAGTAATTTTATAATCTTGTAATTCATAAAAACTTCAAAATTTTGTAATTTTTACACTTTAGGTCCCAATGCTACAAAATAAAACCCATGCACCCCTCCTTAACAAGGGCTTTCCAATGGTACAAGGAATACAATTGGAAGACGCATGGTCCAAGAGCTCTCAACATAACAAACAAAACAAAACAAACTTAAAGGTATGGATGTAATATTGTTTTCATTTCTTTTCCTAAGTGATCAAGAACACCTCTAGTTTAAGATCATGCGATAACCAAGTTAACTACATCCAAAAGCATCCAATGAAGCAATCCATCATAGTTTCCATTATTTATATTAATTAAAAAAATTATTGTAGGGTCTTGTTGGTAGTTAAAAGTGGATTCAAGATTCTCTTAGAATGCATTTATTTGGACATTGTATTAATAAACTGTGAATTTTCAAAGTACTAAAAATAGGTGTTTCTAAAACTGACCCTAGACTCTCAAGAATAATGGGAGTACGTTTTAGGCAAGAATATGTAGGGGTCAGTTTTAAGAAGAGGTCGCTTTTGGGTGTAGTTACCTTACAATTCAAAGAAAATTGATAAAACCTATGAAAACCTTGACTTTTTGTTACAAACCCCAAGAAGCTCAGACTATAGACCTGGGCATTTAGTAGGGTTTGAAATTAGTATTATTCATTCTGTTTCATTGTTTAAAAAAAAGTTTAAAAATTTTAAAATAGTATTATTCAGACAGTGAGGTAACGGTAGAAGAATACTGTACAGTACAGGAGGCAGCTGAACATTTAAGAGTTATGTCTACATTGCATTAATGCAGCTTTAATTATTCCTGCCAGACATGAGTGTTTTATAGATCAACTATTCAAGACTACCTTTAGAGTTCAACATGCTCTTGAGTGTGAATGAAGATAGAATTGGTCAGTTTTACAAAGTGATCATGCTCTAAAAGTGATCATGACATATAGGTACATTTTGCTTTCTTCAATGTATCAGCAGTATACATTTCAAGAGGTGGTCGCTTTTGGGTGACCACTGCGTTTTTACTTGAAAAATTTGTAAATTAATTCCATGAAGGTCCCAAAAATATGAAACTAAGTAATTTGGGTTTGAAGCCAATACCATTTCTCTTCCTACAAATTTTTTACTAAAAACTGTTTCATGGAATTTAGCTTTCCTCCCAAAGAAATCAGTTCATAAATGGTCATTGTAAGAAAAAATAACTGGACTTTATACTTGAAAAAATGGTTCAATTTGGGAATTTCAGAAAAATAGCTGGTAAAACTCCAAAAATACATCCCAAAAATTGGATTTGAATAAATAAAATCAGTGGGTAAAATTGATGGAGGTTGCATTTGGACACAATCACACAATCATTGTTTCAATTGGCAATCGGGGATTTTATTTCAATTTTCTAAGGTAGTGGTGATGATATTATCTTCATCCATAAATTTGTAGACTATGGATGAAACATTAACTATTCATCCAAATGTATATTCCTTCATTCAAATGTGATGATATCATCTTATTGTGGAAAAAAATTGCATGAATTTTTCATGAACTTTAAAAAAGTTGCTTTAAATTTAAATTTTGGTGAACTTAAAGCAACTTCTTTTGTGAATTTTGGAAATTAAGAGTGAAATTTATAACTTAGAAAAATATTGCAATGATTTTGAAGAAAAACTTGTTTTAAACATTCTTCTTAAGGTCATTATTATTCTGTAGATAAACATCCATGGCAATGCAAAAATTCAATGTCAAAAGTCAAAATAAAGTTAACATGAATGTATAAAGTATCACTATTTGTCATTCATTTATTTTTGTAAAAACCTTGTAACATCCATAGAGTTTGTCAATGAAACTGCCTTGCAACTTTATGAAGCCATTGGTACCATTGTATTGACAATCTCATAAATTTAGCCTTTCATGCCCAAATTCAAATACTAAAAAATAGAAATTATATTACTTAGAAATTTTTTTACAACACATAACATCAATTCAACACAAGTTTGGACAAGCCCATTGTAAATAAAATTCTTAGTTTTGAATGGGTTGAATTACTTTACACAAGGTTGCGAGCAATTTAGCTTCTTTCAATTTTTATTCAAGTATCTCTAGAAATTTGGTTGAAGTTACTAATTCAGACTTTGCATAATAATTTTGTTGTTTTAATAGCAATAAATAAATTATGCCAATTGAAAAAATAGAATTCTATAAGTCCGGTTTTACAATCACATTCTTCTTCTTCAATTTTCTATATGTTTCTCAATGAAATAATTAAACGTTTGTTAAAATCTAGAGATATCTAGCCAAAAAAAAGGTCAATTGCAATACAAGGGTCAATTATCATAGCAAACTCCAAAATTGTAAATTGACAATATACTTTTCTACTCTACCAACTACATTGATTTATCTATTGGTGGAAATGACATTGTATTATTATAGTGGTATTGCTTTGAATCAATGAAATATTGAACTAAAAAAGAAAAATTTGTAGAAGCACTATTTTGTAAGTAACACAAATTTTGCACCATCACCAATAAGATAATAGGATAAATTGGTGCATTCTTATAAAAATGGGGGAAGAATCACCCATCTTTGAGGATACTTTTTTTGTCCATCCCGACCATCAAACATCTGCAAAAAATGAAAATGCAACAAATAAACTCTTAACAAAATGTTTCTATGTTAAGTACACCACATACTATGAATCATAGTAATGACAAGATGCTTAGTAATAAATATCCTTCAAAATTAGTGTGGCACTTTTTTCCTACTTTAGAAGTTGCAAATTAGCTTAAAACTTCCTTGTTGTTGTGGCACATTAATCTTCATCCAATGCAATTGAACACACAATTTATCTTGTGTTTGATGTACCAAAATCCAAGTTACTAATCTTTTCCTATAGGGATTGGTGGTCATTGTGTACAAGTTTTAAAATAGACATTCAAAACAAGGCAAAACATCCAAGGTAGTACTGAAATAGATTGTTTGTTTGAGTATTGACAAATCATACAACTATAGTTGAAGTTATCAATGAAGGAAAGAGATTCTTTACTCACAAACATATTCGAAAATATAAAAAATGTTAGGAACCATATCCCATCTTTTCAGTTGATCCCAATTTCCAACAAGAACTCCTCAATTTATCCCCCTCGATGGCCTTCAATCAATAAATGGTATATATATGACTTGGCTAAATGTCTATAAACAAATAGACGATTGTGTGAGACCCTTCAATAGTAGTCTACAAACTTGCCTTTTTGACATTGCAAAAGAAATAAATTCACATTTAAAAGAAAATATTTGATCTAAATAGATTTGGCTCACATACACAAACTTAGTAATCTTTGTAATAGTAATCTCTTCAAAAATCAAGGCAAATTGTAGGACCTAATAAAATTGTCCTTCGAACAATAAAATAATAGACAAAATAATATAGTTTGCATGTAGTACCTTCTTTAGGCGCCTATGCTTTTGGACAGCCCACACAGTCATGATATATGATGATGCTGTTAAAAAGAGGTACCCCGCAATGGTTTGGGTAGCCACATTAAATCCAATCCATTGTAAGATCTCGGTAGTATAATTTGCACATGTGACAAAGTTGAACAAGAATCCATATGGAATTTGGTAACCATTCTTCCCATTTGTAGTTCTCAAATTCCTCAATATAATATGACAATAGAGGTTTGAAAGTTGGCTCAAAATTGAGATAGCAAGGCCTACAAACATTTGTGTTTCACTCACTGGGCTGTAGAAAGGGTGGTTAACAAAGTAGGCAATGAACCCTGCAAATGTCCAATAATATGCACAATTGCGATACACGTTTGCTAGAGGAGAAGTAGTACGGCTAAAGCGGTGTACAAAGAAGGTTTCAAATTCCCTTTTCAAGTAGTGAAAGCACCAAGCATAGAGGGCGTAGGTTTGGATAGGGTAAGTGAAGGTGCGTTCCGGAAGACTGAAGTGATTGTACACTTGAGGGAAGTAGTAGAAGATGGGATATATAAGCAAAGGACCAAGATACTCAAAGAAAAAGAGGTTGCGGTAAGACACTTGTGGGCCTAAGTCTTTGAATACCACTTGTGGATGATCGTTGGTGATGAAGCAATCCTTTAGTTTCTTGCTACCATCTATTGGGAGTGGACGACCTTGTCCTAGTTGTTGAGGTAAGGTAATTCTTTGTCTGTCAAGGTGGTATTTGTTATCTATATTTCCATAAGCAAAAGGTGATAATGATCAATTCTAAAATGGAAGCAACATGCATTCATTGCATTTGGTATCATGTATAATATTTTAAGTATATGAAAACATATCCTAATTCTTTATGGAAATCAAAATTAGGTCGAAGGTATTTGAAGTTCCTTTAAATGATTTTATGTAACAAGACTCAAATGAAGGAAGATTATAGGGCAAGAAATAGGGTTGAAAGGAGTGCTTACTACGTCTTTGGATAGCCTTCTTCAAATCCGTGAATGTTCCCTACAATGTACAGATCCAAAAAATATTTATGGCAAGGCATGCAATCAAAATTATTTTGTAAGTTCAAAAAATAATGATAAATGAAATATTGTCATCAAATAATGTCCTCAAAAGGGACAAAAGAAACATATGAAGTCTAATTTAGACTTCTTGGTCCTCTAGGGTTTGATCCACAAACACTAGAAGAAATTCTTGTTCATCAACTTGATGTATTTTTGCTGAAAAATACAAAAATGTGTTGGAAAAAACGCAGTTTTGCAGTTTTATGACTAAAAAACTGTGAAACTGTGTTTTTTCCAACACAGTTTTGTGTTTTCCAGCAAAAACACATCAGGTTGATGAACAAGAATTTCTTCTAGTGAAAAAACATAAATAGACTATACAATTATATCCTTCATTAGTGCTATTGAAACAATCTTTGAAGTAGAAAAATGAATATACGATGTATCTAACCCATAGTTGTATAAAATACATGTGGAAACTAATCCTACTTACTTCTTCTGAAACTTCAATGCCACCTTTAAAAATCTCCTTTCCATTCCGTCCTATTATTTGAATGCGCATGGACCTTTCTGTCCTCATTTCAAACATCAACCCATGCAAACCACTAAGAAAAATGAATTAATAATTTTTTTGTTTGCCAATTGTGCCAATTCAACAATCATTACTACTACCATACATCTCCAACATAACCACCCACCTACCTAGCTACAATGTTAAAGACTTGCACATGACAATCACATTCCACCAAGTACTTCTTTGTCACTAACTACAAGATGACAAGTTTCACTATGGAATGTGCTTAAAGAGTCCAATGCAATTTATTTGGTGAGTGGTTTAGTCCAAATAAATTGGTATCCACTTATTATATACTAATGGATCACAATTTTTTGTAAACATAAGTGGATTGTTAAAATTAGGCCTAAGTAAAGGATTGGGATCCCAACAAAAATTAAAATGATCTTAATTGGCTCTAATTTCAAAGTTCAAATTATGTGACCACTTAAGCTAGGTGTGAGCCCTCAAGTTGACACTTGGAATTCATTTTTTTTTTTTTTTTTGTCAGTATTTTAGCGAATTTATATGCAAAAATGCATAAAAAGAGTGTTTGAGTGGTATTTGGTAGAAGTCCCTACTAATGTAATGAGAAGTCATCCTAGAAGTATGGATTACCTAAAATATTCCAATTTCATACCTCTAGTGCCTAGTTGAGAGACTGAGAGGTCAATTAAATGTTTCCGAGAGAATTAAGGGTCTAAGTGTTAGCCAGTCCTAGTAATTGTCTATGCTAAACTAAGTCTTGCAAATGCGTGTGACAAGTTGGCTAAGTCTATTTTAGGTCTAAAGAGTCTAGTATAGGTCACCATCCAATTCGTAAAAAATTTGGATTGATAAATTCTTATTTGCAAGTAACTTATAGAAGAATGATTCAATCTTAAGTAAAGTGATGGGAGAATGACCAGAGTATGAAAAAGGTGCTTTTAGTTTAAAAACATGCCAAAAGCCAACATAAGAGCCGGTTGTTCAAAGATTCCCCGATACAAGAATAATTTCCCCGTTGAGTGCAAATTAAAAGGGAATTGTTAATTTTAGCTTTCCTATGAATAGTGCAAAGGGAAATGTAATATTGCACTTTGGTCTTGGGAGTTTCTTAGAAGCTATCAAAAAAAATTCTGATTTTTCTTAAACAATTATAATGACTTCATGGGAAGTCAACTGCCTTTGAACATGGTTGTAAATTCTTAGAAATTATCCATGATGCAGTAAAATCCCACTAAAAGTTAGGATAGTATTTTGTGTTCTAATAAATCATCCTACAAAGTTTGAAGACATTCTAACATTCTTAGGTACTAGAATCGGCAATGACATTGGACTTTTGAAGAATTTACAACTTTACAACGAATTGTCCAGTGTACGAGGAGCTAGCAGTGTCCAAATGACATGAATGAGGGGTCTTTTTTTACTCCCATGAACCTTCTAAGTGACCCCATCGAGATAGTTTCCTCAAAAGAAACAAATTTCAAAAGTTAAAATTTTGACTTTTCTTTGAAGTTACCATAAGTTGAGTTTTCACTTATAAATAGTCGAGAGGAAGGGGGGGGGGTCGTGTAGGCTAATTTGGGTCTTCTGAACACAATGGCCCAATCGTTTCTCAATTTGGAGTTGTTCCCTAGAAGATAGGAAGGGTCCAACAATAGGTTTGACTTTTTTAGAATAATTAGTAGTAATTCAAAGTTAATTTTGCAAATATATTTTGGAAAATTGAAGATTGGATTTGGATAAAATCTTTTTTCTTGTGTAACAAGCCATTGTTTGTTACAAGAAAGACAATTTAGAAATATTTTGGGTTAATTAGCAAAATATCTAGGTTAATTAGGGTTATTTTCAAAATATCTTTGGGAAAAGATCTTGGATTTGATTTAGCTAAGATTTATTAACTAAATGGAGAGGATTCCAGAGAATTATTCCATTAAACAAATATTATTTTGGAAATATGTTAAGGTAGTTTAGGAAATATCTCGAGATCAAAAGTAAATGTTTTTCCATCGACAACTTACCGGGGAGGAGCCTAGGACAAGTATAAAAGGCCCTTCCCTCGAGGTTGTCAGTATTCTCATTCTTATATTTAACCTTTGCTTTTGTTTCTCTTATGCTACCGGCGTGGTTGGAGCACTGATCCAAGTCAAGATCCAACCTGATTTTCATTCTAATTTTTGATTTTGCACACTTTGAAGGACGAAAAGGTCCCTTCAAAGTGATTTCTATTTGATTTCTTTGAGTTCTCGAAGCTAAGCCTCCATTTTCTTTGATTTGTGAGAGTTTTAAAAGGAATAGACCTTCAAACTCTAATTTCGTTTAAGATTGCTTGAATATTAACAATTTGTGCTCATTACAATAGAATTTGGTGTTAATAGGCTTAAGGCGACGAAGCTTGACTTTGCTAAAAGTTTATTAAACCAACCTTTATCCAAGATTCGTTGTATAATGAAAATTGGGGCTTTAATTATAAAAGTTCGATTTAAACTTTGTTATGCATACCTCCTTTAGTGATTAAAACTTGGATACTTTGAAATTTTCAAGAATTAATCTTTAATTTTCGTTTAAACATTGTCATGTGTACCTCCTTTAAAGATTAGAACTTTCAAAATACTATGATTTGACCATCCACATTGACACACCGTGTATACCTGGGGTTGCCTTTGCACGGTGAAGCTTTGACTTTGAAATTTCCAAAATTAATATTTTCAAAGTGGTTCCAAGTATTTAAGTATTTGAAACCATTAGAGAAATCTCTTTCTTTATGAGATTGAAAAATGCCTAGCAGGTGTAGTAATTGGAAACAATTGATTTAGTGAGAAAAATTAGAGAAAGTTAGTCAAAGTTCTTTAGTTGAACCCCTGATAAAACCTTTAGTAGTAGTTAGAAAAATCCTCAAAATTTAGCTTAGTTCTTCCCTTATTTAAAGTTACTAAAATTATTTCAAAGTAGAGTTCCAATTAGTTTAGAATACTTAGTTTGTTAGTTTAAACTTAATCCAAAAAAACAACACCAACCCACCCCCCACCCCCATTTGAATGTCATAGTTATAGTTAGTAAAAGTTTGCTTGGAAATTCCCCAAAAGCCTGAAAAGTTGATTAGTTTTAGCATTTAAATTGAAAACTAGTATTAGATTAGCATAATTAGAAAAAATCCCAAAATTCAAGAGAGTTGGAGAGACTAGCATAAGGGCGAGGGCGAGGTGCCAGCTAGAGTGAGGTGAGGAGCTAGGCCTGGAGTGGCAGGATCTAGCTCAAACCAGGGAACGGAAGGAGCCGGTTTGACCAGGGAGTGTGAAGAAAAACTTAACTCGTCCAAGAGTTGTGAAGGAAAGGCATAACAAAGGCTAAGGTGAGTTTTCTAATTGTAATGGAAAATTTTAATTGAATGAAACTAGTCTTAAGAAAGTGCTAACACTCTTCAACACTCATTGAAGTATCATCAACTCACCTAACTCTTCAAAAACAAAACGCAATATAACAAATGAGAGAGTTGAAGAGTTGAAAAGAAAGGTTGAAGACGAAAGGAAGAAGAATCTAAACAATTAATAAGTTAAGAATCTCTTGGATTTTATTTGAAATTTTATTTGAAATTACTATTCATGAAATTGTTGGTTAGTCATTAATTAGGATTCTTATAGGGATTAGAAGGCTAGACTTTGATTAAGTTTTGTTTTATTAGGCTTAATAAGACAAATAGATAAAGACAAAACGCCAATTAATATCTTTTGGATGATTAGAAAATTACAAAATAATTAGAATTTATTATATTTGATTTGATTTAGCATATTTTAAAGGTTTTAAGGTATTAAAATAATTTCTAATTAATTAGGAATTGTTTTAAAAACAACCAAAATTATTAAAATCCCATTACTATTAGTAGGAAAAGAGAAATTAGAACAAAAGAAATACAAAAACAACCAAGGATTAACTTCAAATGACATGATGGATTAGCAAAATGGAGGATGGAGCAGGTTACTATGAAACCATTCATCTTGTGATCCTTGAGGACGGTACAATTGACCCCTTCATGAGAAAGGTACGTTAAAATTCTTCATAATTTTTTATTTATTTTTAATTTCAATTTGATTAAAATTTCACTTGATAGAATAAACCATTGAAAACTTTAGGAAAATTAGAAAAGAAAATTAACATTTAAAAATTCTAATTAAATTTTAATTTAGAAAATAATCTAAAATTTAACCAATTACAATTAGATAAACCTTATTTGAAATTTGGATGAAAAATTAATATTTCCATCCAAAATAATCAAACGAAGGAATCTTAGAATCTTGGGAGAATTTAAAATTTAAAATTAATTAGAAATTATAATCATTCGTTAAACTAAGAGTCATTGATGAATGAAATTTAATTCATTAGACTTTTAAAACAAATTTCATTCATTAATAACTTTTCATTAGGATTTTAGTTTTTAGTGTCTTACCTTGTTGGGAAGGTAATTTATGAGTTTTTATTTTAAAAAACATTAAACCCTAAAAATAATAATTTTAGAATAGAAAGTTTGAATGTTTGATTTATATTAGATTAAAAGATAGTTAAAAAGAATTTCTAAAGAATCTCTAAGGAATCATTTAAATTAGGAATCAATTAGAAAATCTTTTAAAGATTCCAGAACCTTTTTTCATTTAAAAAATACTTTAATTTTAAATGAGAAAAGGTTGGAGGAAATAGATCTTAATTTGGATGAAGTTTTTTTATTATTGGTCAAATTAGGTTTAAACTTAGAATTATGTAACTAACATAATTAGAAACCTCAACCCTAAAATTTAGATTTATTTCAATTAGTTTTACTATTTTTCAATTCATGGATGAAGGTTGTGATGTAGGTTAGGGATTAATATTTCATCCATTCATTTCTTTTACTAGGAAAGTTAGAATTTAACTTGCTTTATCATTCTAGAAAGGGCAAATTATATTCTACAAGTTAGGTTAGATTGATTTTAGTTTGAATTCATCTTTTGATTAGTTATTTGATTTAGTTAACTATAGTTTAAAAAGTTAGGATTTACCTAATTTAAGTTCAATTTGGATATTTAAAAACAAAGTGTCCATTGCTTGGAAGGCACAAATTGAATTTAGATCAAAAACACCCTAAGAAAATTGATTTAACAAGCCGTTAAAACCCATGTGCACATTTTAACTCAAAGGGCGGAGTTTAAAACACTCACACTAAGCTCCATTAAGAACAACATTACACAACTTCAATACAATATGGAAGGCCTTCAAATTATGTGAGTCTATTGTCAATCTCATAACATGTTGTAGCAAAGTTGTAGACCTTTGCTTTCTTACTAAACTCCAACTTGGATTTATTGCAATCAACCACATATGGAAGAATCCAATCATAGTCATTGGAAGACACTCTACTATATTCTTTCTTATAATGGGAGACTAATACATTAGAAGCTTTCAATACTTGTGTGTGATATCCATTCCATGCAAGTCATATATATTGAGGGCAATACAATACATCAAGTGCTTGAATTGAAAAAGAAAAAAAGAAAGCCTTTTCAATGTTTTTGCATTTCATGCAAAGATCAATGAAGTTTCAAAGATCTCTATAAAACTTGAGCATAATAAAACCAAATTTGTTCCTCTCAGTATTAGGCTCTTTCTCAATTTCTCCTATAAAGATAACAATTAATCTTCACCCCTTCCAACAATTCCTTAGACTCATTTGTATTAAAGGTTCACCTTTACCACATAATCATGCTTCTATATTTGCAACTCTATTACTAAGTATGAAACTCTCTATATTGAAGAGCTCAAAAGTTAGAGAATAAGGTAGCAAAACATTGTTAGTGTGCAAATCCTAAAAAAGAAAAAGAACCTATGGTCATATTTTGCAACCCTTAACTCCTATAAAGATGAGCAAAAAGATGGAGAGTCAAGTATATTTCACAACACCTTCAAGCAACAAGTACCTAGATAACAAATACCTATTTTTTTGCCTCATAGCAACCAAATTTGCTAAGAAATTTGCAAGTGGAATTGCCAACTCCCCTGCTTAGAACTTGACTATATTAGTGGCTATTTAAGGGTGCCTCTATTCATGCATCATTCTTTGTTGCTTCAAGGTTTTCAATCTATTGTATTCTATTGAACGTATGACTCTTTGTAGGGACCTATAGTATGTTGCTTTTGAATTTTTTTAACATATTCTCTAAGTACTAGAAACTTCAAATTCTACTTATTCTTTCTCTCTCTCTCTCTCTCTCTCTATATATATATATATATATAAGTACAATTTTCTAATCTATTGAACAAAAATTCTTTGTACATCTATCTAAAAGCGGGTCTAAAAGACATTGACATTTTTATATTGTCACTTTAAGGTGTTTCTATTTTAGTATCTTAGTTGGAGTGGACTTTTTCAAGTCACCCTACCAGGCATCTATAGTAGCTCCATTGTTGAAAGATATCTGAACCTAAAACAAACATTCTAGAATAAAATTTGGAAAATATCACTATATGGTGCTAGCAAATGAAAGTGGAAGAGAATGCAATTGTTGTGAGAATTTTCACAAATCTTATGAATAAGCTACAAATTTTGAAAGTTGAGTCCACTAGTAGAAAATTTGTTTGTAAAGATTAAGCTATAAGACTCTAGATTCGGCTCCACTTGCCTCACTAGACAATCCAACTATTTTTGGTCTATTTATGCATAAATATCTTGTTTTCAATTCTTTAAATGTATTGTTCACAATCTGATATTCTAATACAACAAGTTTTCAACAAAATCATCCAAATTAAAAAAGTCAGAAATGATTGTTTTTGTCCATCTTGAATCCCATAATAGGTCATTTTTTCTCAATCCAAGATATGTTTAACCCCTAAAGGACTATAAGGCCACGACATGGCTTCTACAACTACATTTGTAGAAAATTTGAAATATAAACTTCACTAACAATGCTTGAACAACAAAGATAACCTGAGGTAGAGTGCTCATAAACCGTCCATTTAAGCGTTGTTGGGCCTTTTTGATGGTTTTTAGATGCTGAAAAATATTTTCCCTTATTTTTCATTTGAAGAAAATTTGATGTGGAATCTAATAAAAGTGGTTTCATATTTTTTGGAGCAATTATGAATTTCCAAAGAATTCTGTAATCGACATCTATTTTTTATCATAGGCCTTACAAAACACACACACACATGCATTTTAAAAAAAAGATATGACTTGACCAAAAACAAGCATTGCAGCATTCAAAAAGTAATACACAAGGTTCCTAAATGTGACCATTACTAAACTTAAATGGACCCTAAATTCTTTTAACATTTGTAAGAAGGCAATTGGGCAATTAATTCTTACATAGAAAAATTAAGTGGACACACCCTAGCTCTAAAATGGACCCTCCCTAGCTCTTATTCCATGTATTGGCAAAGTATGAACCAATACCTGACAAATCTTAATTATGCTCTCACATTGTTGGCAATCCATTTTAGAATTGCTTACTATCTATTTCAAAGGTTCCTACAAGGCTATTTGAAGAAAATGGTCACATTAACAATATACTACTACAAATGATTTTCCCCACTAAATCCATTAGTGCAATATAATTAAGAAATGATTGAGTGAGCGGTTTTTGGTGAATTTTTGAGAATGGGAAAGGTGCTAGGGGTTGTCACTTCACATCCCCATATCTTCTATTTCACATTTCAAAATGATTTGAAAGAAATTAAACATCTAAATCATGATGGGATTTGCTTGTGGGAAAAAATCAAAGTTCTTAGATCACTTTTGAGCATTCCGATATCAACATTCTAATTTCACTGTATGTACAAAGTTCTGCCTAACCGAACATCTTTCATCAATCTTGTCAACGGTGGCATTTTCTCAAAAATTATGCAATTTTGTCAATCTCCTTTCCAAAGGATAACTACATAAGTCTCAGTTTTTCATTTCAACAGTGGTGATCATCAAAATTATTCCACACACTTGACGAATTATTCTTGTTACAAGAGTTAGTCAAGAAAACAAGAGCTATGCTAAAACACTCTGGTCCTTTAGGGGTTAATGGAGTGTAAGAAATTCTGACATTTGTAAAAATGAGCTAATTCTCATACTTCAAAGATGGTGTATAAAAGTATAAAATTTATATGTCACATGCATGTGGGAGTTGTAAGGACAAAGTGACTCATAGACCTTAGTGACTTCTTCCTATTGAGGTAAAGTGTGGATTCAAACCCTGTTGTTGCACTTGGCTTCGTCCGATTTCTCAAGGGGGAGGTAGTCAGCGGTTGAGTAGCAACATATGTGTGAACAGATGATAGGGTATGTTAAAAAAATGGGGGCTAAAAATTATAAATGGGCTTAGAATAATATAGGGTACCGAAAATGGCATTGGACGTCTTTAATGTACTATAGGGTATGGAATAATAGGTCCCATTAGAAAATCACATAATGATAGCATGTTAAAAAAATAATAATTCAAACCCCCCTATAAAATAGTGGTTGTTCGCACCTATATCCTTATTTTTTTAACACACTACCCCCCCGTGTGCTTTCTAGTACATTTACACTTTACATGTATCCACACATGCACATTCAAATTAGGATCATTTTGCTAATGGAAGGTAAATGTAACAAGGTGGAAAAAAATCTGACCTTTCAAATAAATTTTGACATGTGACAGACTTGATGAGATTCAAGATAGACATAGGTTTTAAGACATAGTTGGGTTATTTGGCTAATCAATTAAGGTTTCTACTAATGGTAGCAGATCATAGGAGCACCTATTATTGACACAAAACTACCTTTAATTGAACATCCTTGACTTGCAAAATGCTTCAGTTCATATTGGTTGTTGTAAGGAATTCTTCAACTTCCATTGGATAGTTTTGAAAATTAGTGTTGAGTTTGAGAAAAACACTTTGTTAGAATTTGGTCATTGTGAAAACTTATTTTATAGCTTGTACCAAACAAATGGTGTTGTAGAAAGATGAGGATATCTTAATCTTTAACCCTTGAAATCCCAAGTTTAATTTTTTTTTTTATCAAATTCTAGTCAAAACTCCCATTTCTATTGCTAAGTGCAAAAACTTTAGAATTCTTTTAATTTTCACATATCTAACTATATGATCTTGCATTAGACTAGTATAGAAATGTGTCAAAGCCATTCTAAAAACTTTGACAACGTGGATAGCAATATATTTGTGTTTAAAGTGAAGAAAACCGTTTGTTGCTTCTTGTTTGACTAGATTTTAACCCCTAAAGGACCAAAGTGTGTTTTTTGGCAACACAACTTTTGGGGGCAAGTATGTGTGACTAGAGATTTCCATGTTTTTGGCCCAAACTTTAATAGAAGGTGTAGACAAGGAATATTTTTCATGTGCACTAAATTTCAGGGCATTTGGAAATATGAGTCAAAATTTATGACCTAATATATAGTTTTTTTCTCATCGCGGGCAGTCTGGGCAGATCTGAAAAAAATAATTTTTTTCAAAAATAAAAATTTGAAATTGGTTTTCTAGATTTATATACACATAGAAAGCTTTGAATCATTCCATTTTGATCAATGAGTCAAAAGTTATGAGATGTTTTAGTTTGCAAGCAAGTATGGATTCTCTAAAATAAACTTTGAAGTCCTTCATTTCACTCAATTTTCCATATTTTTTGAATAAAATAAAAACATTAGATGTAGATTGTTTATTACAACATTATGACCTTTGGGGTTCGGACTTTTCAATTCCATTAATAAATTATTACCAATTTAGTATTTTGAATCATTCTCTATATCTTTTTGCTTACTATTTTTTTCCTATATATTGCACAATTCCAAATGATTTGAAAATTTTCAAGCATGTAGCCAACTTGCATTGAAGAATGAATCTAGAGAAGCACCACCATTTTGGACATTTTTTCATACAAATGTGACCTCGTGACGTGCAGTTGCCCGTTTTTTCATAGGGCCCCCAAAAGGATTTTTGTCACTTCAAATGCTAATATCTTGCAATCTACATGGTGGAATTTTCTGAATTTTTTTCCACATCTTCTCAATCTAGTGTACTATAAGATCCTATATTTACATGTGTCCAAAAATGATCTTTTTCAAAATTTTGGTACTTGTATTAGAAATGGCAGTTTTTGAAGGGTTTTGGTGATAACGTAGTCAAGGAACTCTAGGGGTTAATGCCCAAATAACCATGGCCTTGTTTTGTCAAAAACACTCAAAACTGCCATTTCTATTGCAAAGTGTAAAACACTTTGAAAACTGGATTTTTTGCACATTTGACCATAGGATCTAACATCCAACTAGTATGAGAATATGTGGAATAAATTTTAAAATTGAAACTACACAAATTGCAAGATATATGTGTTTAAAGTGATGAAAACAAGTTTTTTTGCACCTTGTGTGACTAGATTATTTGACTTTGAACCTTCTTAACTTAAATTTTTTGCACTACAAAGTTTTGAGGTTTAAATCTTCTAGTCCGGAATTGAGTTGAGAGTCTAGAAAAAAACCCTCAAGGAAATGAACTTAAAGATGGAATTGAAATACACTAGAAAACATAGGTACTTACCCAAAGTAAGGGGACAATTCTCCTTTAGAATTAAGGCTTAAATTTCGTTTGGCTTAAAATTTTTGCATGCCCAATATTGAATTGAAAAAATTTCATGTTGACAAATTGAGTTGAAAATCTAGAAAATAAAATAAAAAATAATTGATTCTTATTTTTTAAGAAATTATTAAGTAGAAGTAAATATGAGATTGAAGGTAAAATCAAATTAGTAATTAAAAGATCTAAGGTGGAATTGAAATATACTAATTTCAATTGGAAGATTTTTCTAGTAAGTGAATAATGAACTAAATGTTGTCAAAATTTTTTGGGAGAAATTGTAAAATTGTCCTTAAAAAAGAATCCTAATAAGTTTATTTCCAAGAAGATGCTCAAATTGCCCCCAAACAATGTTGTCCATAATTCTCTCATTAGTGGTCCAAATGGAATGAACCAAATTTTTTAATTTTGACAAAAATGCTTCATATAAGAAAAAAATGAAAAATCTTATTTTGATTTTATTGTGATTATTTTTGTGTTGCTTGACAACACATGGTTTCTAACATAGAATGGCATAACTTTCACTCCCTTGCACTAATTCAAATAAAACTTCTATTCCAACAAACTCATGTGTTCTCCTATCTTTAAAAATAGTTTTAAAAAATCATAAAAAAATGTAAGACTATAGAAGCCTATCCAAAATCCATTTTTTTCCACAAAGGGACAATGGAACTTTAGGGGTTAAAGAATGGAGCTTATGATCGTGTGAACAACTTCAATGTTTTTTGCTTTATATATTCTATCTTGACACTAATTATAAGTGGAAATTATTATTTTTTATTGAAAATATGAAATTACTATGATTTAAAAAAATAGTAATGAAGAAAATTCAAATGAAATACAATATATGCTTGAAAATTGCGCCATAAATGCATATTGTATTGTGGAACATCATAGTGTAATCCAAGATTTTGCATAATTCTATGATTTTAGAAATTTAGTGTACTACAATTATATGACTAAAGTTCAAATAACTATAAATAGTTTAACTTTAGAAATTGGAATAGAAATTTGACTTAGTTAAATTCATTTTATTAATTGAGTCCAAATCCAAATAAGATCATTTTTAGCTAAAATTTCAATTTTGGGCAAGGAGGTACGAGTTGCCAAATAGCACTGAAAAAAAAATTTCATGATCAATTTGTTCGGCATCAATCTTCTTTCTTAGAGAAGTCAATAATTCTTCAATAAGAAAATTTTGCCCAACCTTGGATGCAAACACATTCGTATTACTTTAAAAAATCCTACAATTCTTCAATATGTTTTGCTCACCTAATGTTATTCACAAGGGGCTCATATTCAATTTCTAGTGTTGTAATTTCCAATGAGTCACTTTTTCCGATTCCCAATGAATGATACAACGGGAAAGTGAGACTCATCAAGAATTTGGACACAAGGAACTAAATATGAAATGTTTGATGAATAATGTTAGGTGAGCAAAACATGATGAAGAATTGTGGGTTTCACTTTCTAGTTCCATGATTCTTTAACCCACAAAGGACAAGATTCATTGCTAAATTTAGCATATTAAATTGTGTTTGAATATCTTTCAATCTTATTTAGTTTCTTATATAAAACTAGGAATTGTCTATCACTATGAAAAATTTCAATTTGTTTAAAAAAAATATATAATTTGTATAATTTTGTAGAAAATTTTGAACAAAAAATGAAGAATAGTAAAAATAATCCAATTAATTTGAATCTAATCAATTCAAATTTTTTTCAAGAGGTACAAGTATCAATGGTGATTTGTGTGAGAAAATTCCAATTAACAAATTGATTTTTTCACCCACAACATCCTTTGCATAGGCCTTCAAATTGAACTCCACTATCAAACTAAAGTGACATCTAAATTTTTGATACTTCTTGCTAGTGAAAAAATGTATTTACTATTGATGATATAAAAAAAATTGATGGAAAAACAAAATTATTGTGATTGGCAGGTGATAGCCGAGACGCTTGGTCTGCAACCAGGCACATTGAATTTGTTCCATATGACTCAAGTTGCAAGTGGAATTGAGGAATATGTGTTCAATGTGAATAAGTCTTGAATACTTCAGGCAATATGAGGACAACCTAGATCATCCTTGCCAAATAAGGCTCTACAGTAGGAGATTCTAAAATCAAGCGGGCATTTAGAATCGACCCTGCGAAAGGCCCATAACAATGCATGTGGTTGTTGAAATCGACGTCATTATCTAAGTGGAAGAAAACCTACTCACTCTCTATCCGGCCAGTAGGAATCTTGGGATTCTAAGCCTCTGCCCATGATAATATCTTCGGATTAGAAAATAAAATGATTCTCACTCAAATTAATGGCAAAACACAATAAAGATCATTCAAGTGCTACAGGAGTATTCGAATGCAAGCCTACCGGATATACAACGAGAACAAAAGAGACCAGTACTGGGAAACCGAAAACTTATGAGGTAACAGAGCTGCAAGCCGAAAAATCTCCGTGTAGACATCCACAGAACCAAATAAATGAGATCTATTCAATGCAGACAGTCTGAAATCGTTGAACATCATCATCTTGTTTCATCCCTTATGTTGCGGTACCTTCCCAGCCACCTAGACGATCCACAGGATCGTAATTTGTGAACAACTTGAACTCGTTTCCCAGTTTGTTCCGATGAACAGGCCTGAATACGCAGGGTCGAGCTTTCAACAGTTCCCACACTTGGGTCTCCTGCACAGCCCCTGCATTGTGAACACAAGCAGAAGTTCACATAAACTTTTGCAGCTTTTTGATGAACCGACAAAGAAGCATGTTCCTCTGAAATATGAAACGGCGATCAGATTAGTAATGCAAACTCTTTCATCCTCCCACTTTGCAATCCAATTCGCCAGATAATCATTTCCATGAGAGGAACGAAGAAGAAATACCTGTCAACACCATAAACGACGTGGGAGTCGCTTCGAAATCTGCTGCTATGTGTCTCATAGTCTCTACGGTCTTCTCCAAACATTCCTTACTCTGCGGGACGGTCACGTATTCAGCGGGGTTAGAATAGGGCAAAGGAAATGAATGCTGAAAATACCAATCATGGAGGGAGACAAGCCAATTCTAATACTAAGATTGGGCATGATTGATATGCGAGTCAAACCAGGTAAGGTGGATCGGCCACCACGAGCTGAAAGCCCTTTTCGTGTTCGTGGGGCACATTAAGCGGGGAATTGTAATCGTAGAAGGTGAACTTCTGGCCGTATTTCTCAAATCGCCGGTCATACTCGTATAGTTGGGCGGATATGCCAGGATATCGTTTCTGCGCAGCCACCACAATTAAAGATCATTCCGAGGGTCATAACTTCGTCCCAAGGACTCAAAAATACTTTGAACTGCTTCGCCAAAACCCAAACAATCCTCAAACAGCGCTGTGCGCTGAAACATTGAAGCAACTCACGTCGTCCAACCCTGCGGAATACGAAGTTGACAGCTAACCAAAAGAAGCTCGAATTCTAAACCAAATCCCTATCGAGAACCTCGATTTGGGGTTCGGTGCACCCTACAAAGGAAAATCCCAAAGAATGGCGGAGCCACAAACCCTCAATTCCACGAACAAGGTGGGGCAGGCGATGCACGCAACGCGGAAACGAGAGTGAGATGAGGCAAGATGGTTCACTTCAGCAGCCACACAGGCGGAGGTGGCGTCATCGTACCAAAACTGGCTCATGCGCCAATCTTCCGACAACAAAGTCAAGTCGCCATCACCATGCGTCCGCTCCGCCCCGTCCGCGGCATCGTCTACTTGTTGATCACCCTGCTCCCGCATAAACTCTTGCAGTGCTAACAAAGTGTGGGCACTGAGCTGCGGAACATCATCTTCCCCATCCATCGCTTGGTTTTCTCAATCAATTAACCAAACTAAACGATGCCAAGGGCAGGAATCACAATGTCCCTGCGAACAATAATGCCCAGAACGGTACACAACGTGGATCAGATCAAAGGGGGATATGAATCAATGCGGACGCAGCACGAAAGCGCGGCCTACAAAAACCCATTAACGAATCAAGTGAGAACCTACTGAACTGTATCATTGTCGAACTCCACTCGTATTACTCGGGAAAAAATGTAAACTCTCGCAACCCTAGACCACTGGGTAGAATTCATCAAACATTGTAGAAACAATACGACCAAATCAGTAAGCAACCTCTGCAGAACGGTCAAGATGTGTACTATACACAGGCATGCAACAACGAACTGAAAAACCAATTAGTTATGCTCTGAACCCTGATCTCAATTAAATTCCCAATTTGCATACCCAATTACACTGTGGGTGATCGAAGTTGCAACACAATCACAACGTGCCGGCCGTACCTGACTGCCGCAACAATTAAAAACACCAAGCACTGTATTCCCTAGCTACCACAGGCCTCGCCCCACAAACGCGACGCCGGACAAGGCACACGAGAAAATAAGCCCGGAAGAAATGCGATAAGAGCAGCCGCATGCACAGACAGAAACCAAATAAAGGGAGCCCAGAGGACCAGAAGTAGCGAGAGGAGTTCAATTGTGAAGCGCCCGGTTTCCTTACAAAGGGGACCTACAAAGGAGCACCTGGCAATTATCACAGGTGCAAGAATAATGCTGCATCATACGTCGGGAAGGGCAACAATGAAGAGAAGTATAGTGCCGGTATGTCATATAGCAGGAGAACCAATGGCGAGTGAGTGACGACGAAGCATGCACCAGGCAGACGGATGGACGAAGCAGCAGCAGCACCACCTGAAGCACCAAGCAGCCGGGTTGCGAGCAGAAATCGACGCCTTCTGACTCGGTGCTTCTGTGGTCTAGGGTTGCGAGAGTTCACATTTTTTCCCGAGTAATATCTTTGGATTAGAAAATAAAGTAATTCTCACTCAAATTCATGGCAACACACAAAAAAGATCATTAAAGTGCTACAGGAGTATTCGAATGCAAGCCTACCGGACATACAACGAGAACAGTGATGTCGGCAACGGCGGGAGTGTTCTCTGGAAACGCGCGGCAACATCTTCGCCAACTCAATCATATCATTGCTCCAAAGCTTCCGTGCCAGAATCTTCACCAAAACCACCACAATCACAATTTCAACCAACACAAACAAGCTCGCCCTGACCAATTTCCCTGCCCAAGAACACCAAAATCCACGTATGATACTCACTGCCGGGAAGCTGGAAAGCGAGAGCGCAAGGAGTAGGAAACAGCAGCAGATCACATGCCCTCGAGAAGAACTGAGGTCCCCTTCTGAAAAACCCAGTTTTTACAAAGTACGCTAGTGCACAAGTCAATCAGAGTGCCCTCAGTTTTTAGGGTTTAGGGTTTTAGGGTACGGAGTTCTGTAGTAAGTTAGCACGTACTGTGCAAAGCAGTACTGAAGTATTCCATTTTGAGGACTGGGACTTTCGGGAAGAAACCCTACACTAACTTAGCACACCGCCGGGCTCACTTCGGGATGACGAATTCATAGAGCAGTGATTCCTTCCACACGGTGACACAGCAAGCTGGCTCGGCATGTTTGGAAAAATCCAAGAATATCATTGAGGTTTCCTTGGTCCTCTCAGCGTCCACCTCCCCCTACTGTAGCTCTCTTTACTCACTTTTTTTAGAAAACAAGGAAATTTAACAAGAATTCTCTGCTTCGGGGGACAGTGAAGAGATGACCAGGCCGGGGAACCTTGGTGCGAAAATTGGTATTTTCACTGCGAGCCCGGCCATCCATGTGCGGTTTAGGTCATTGTGTGAGTCACGCGACTACAGTGAATTTGATTCGAAGACCGCCCCGTGTCCTGCCGGGCCACTTCTTCATTCCGGGTAGGGGTGGCGATGCTCTGAGTACATCACTTGGAACTTGCGATTATTGGATGGTTTGGAAATACTTGGAAATTACGAACTGCGATTGGATTTGGTGCAGGCTTGGGCTTGGCGTGCACAAGCTTAGATTGTGAGTAACCACAACTTACTGTGTGATTGGTGCTTGCTCGAAGAGAATGGGAATTGGGGTATCGAAATGATGTGTGTGTATGTTTTTGCGTCATTGTTTTATCACTGCATCATCATTTTAAGACGATATTGTTTGTATGGAACAGTTATGGTATCTGGCAGGTGTATTATATAACATGCTGATCGCTGACATATATGCCATTACGGATAATTATGGACAGTGTCCAAGAGCAGGCGAGGCATGGCATTTCTCTTGGTGCCTGAAAAATGGCAATGAGTTGTTTCTATTATGTTGTTTAAAGTCTTGTCTACTTTGATGACTTAAGAAACCTCAAATATAAATTAAAGATCTGATCAGTTAAGTGAAGGAATTAGAGTTGGGCATATTGAGCTTGAACTGGGGCAACAACTAAGTTAACCCCTAAAGGATGTTGATGCCAAAAAGGGTTGCAACTGTGCTTGCAACTGGTATTTCACAATGAAGGCTATGGTATTGAAGAAAATTGGAAATATGAAAATTGAAGCTTCAAATGGAGACTAAATATAGAATTTTTTTCTTTGATAATATGTGACACTGAAAAAAAAGATATGGCCATTGAAAGGGCATTTTCTAGGTATTTGGAGTCTTGTATGAGCAAATTGGGTTGGATCATGTATTGTAGCAATATCACAATCCAATGTACATACGGCAACTGGTGAAGGTGGTCCAATAGTCGTTAGGTTTAGTTTTATATTCTTCTTTGTAGGATTCATTATGGAGCTCGTTATTGAAGGCATAACGTGAAAGATGAGGATCCTCTGTGCAAATTTTGTTTGTGGTTTTTTAGTAGAAGAAATTGGATCTTGCGTGTAGATGTCACGCTCTCAATCCCTACAGCTTGCATTCATTTGAACACTGATTGTGACATTGATTTTTACCATAGCCCGCCAATTTGCAAATCGAGCCCAAGCTCTAAACTTTGGCTATTATAGAACATAAAGAGATAGCAATTGTGAAGGCCGGCCTACAAATAGTGCTCACAACAATGCAATTTGGGAGGACTAGCTTGCAAGTAGTTTTCACAACAACAGTATTTTTGTAGTGCAATTGGCAAGTTCAGAATTTAGTGAGAGAGCATAGCTATAGGAAGGCAAGACTAGGGTTTGAGAATTTCATGGGAGAAAGTGGTGAAGCTTGCGGTGTGACAAAATTGGAACAAGGTGTAAAAGAAATAGAATTGTGGGTGTGACAACAAGGGTTGAATGATGGAAGTAAGATCATGAATATGCCAATTCGTGGTAGGTTGTGGTTCAATTTCATAACCTTGTTTGTATGACTTCATTAAATCTTCAATGTCTCAAAATTCATGTGCATGCCAGTCCAATTTCAAACACGTGTTTTCTTTCCAAAGTTGCCATCCTTGCTGACAGTGGGAGAATAACTGTTGTTTGTCAAGGCCAGTTGAACATGGTGAGCTTCAGTTGAAAGACTTAAAATATTAGTGAGAACCTTTTGAGTCTGTGATAAATGACCGGCATCACCCACAAGTGTCGTTGTTGAGTACTACCAGATCTCGTCCTCTCATTCCACCGTGCTTCCTTTGCATGTGTGAAGTGTATCAGATGCTTCATACACCAAGCCTTTTTCTTTGACCTACCAGTTCCATACACAAAATTCTCTGAAATTTTGGATGGCTTCTTGATAGTCACCTTATGGATTTTCAAAATCACAGAAGCACTTGCTTCTTATTGACACCAATCTCGAAAAATTTGGACCATGCACGGACATTTGGCTACCTGACGAGTCCAGTATACTCTGCATTTTCATTCCATTTCACTGTATTTTGAATTCTTTGAGGATGACATATATTTTCCAAAATTCCCAAAATAAATACCCAGATCAACAATCTTGTCAAGTACATCTGTAAAAATTCTCAGCCCTAAACTCACCTTTTTGCTATGACAGTGTGTTCTTTGTATGCACAATGTCAGGTTGTATTTATACAAACACTTCCTTCCTTTAGGGGTTAAGCATACTATTGTAAGCTAGTTTACACCTTTGCCACTGTTGTGTGGTGCATGTTTGATTCTAGTATTGATTTAATGAGGATGTTGGCATCAGAGAATCCAACTATCAGGACTCAGCGTACAATCCGCATTGTGAGACACTGATTTCTTTTCATTGCAGTAAAAAAAAAAAAGATGATGTTATTGATCAGCTTCTTGGGGTCCAGAGCTTAGCAATTATAAACTTGACAACCATTGCAATCAAATTTCCAGGGTTTCAAGATTCCCCAAGTGCAGATTCTCTGCACTTTTGTTAGAACGCAGCACCAAATGTTCACCGAACGTTATCTTTGCTTGCTGAACAAAATCTGAGCGTCCATTATCATGCATGGACACGGCTTGACACTAAGGATCAAACCTTATATATTCTTTAGTCGTGTTATCAATAGCCCTCTCAATGACTTAATTGAGCACGGTGTCTGAAGGATTTCAATCTTGCACATTAATTTTAGGAATACTGTAGCTCTAGTCACCAATTTCAAGTGGAGATGAATCTTGTCAAGTAGCAAGGAGTCTCACATTTTTATTAGCTCACCGTAGATCTGAGATGCAACTGAATTTTCCAGGAGTTTATATTTAAAAATTTCGAGCTTATTATTTACCCCATATGATCAAATTTGGAATCAAAAATTCTAGAGTTACTAGGGACGGTCAAGAAGTACAAATGCTCTTACTTCCACTTCCTTGACGGTGAACAAATTGAAACTCAAGTTCCCGGCTCAAGTTTCATCCTTGTTATTGCTTAATATCCTAATTTGTGGAGATACTTTATCAAGTTGTTGTCCTATCTAAGGGTTGAATTTGGTGATATTAGAATACATATTTTTTTTAAATTACAAATGCGCAAGTATGTCAAGTGGTTGACTAAGCCCAAAATTGCATTGACTCTAGTTCAAAATTGGATTTACAAAAATGAGGTCATACATTTGAAGAATACAAAAATTTCAAAAAATCACCATGTCAAGAGAACCTCATTTCAAATCCATTTTCACAAATCGTACTAAGAAAATGATCATATTTTGCTCATAATCAAATTGTCATCAAATTTCGAAGGATTGAAATTTCGAAATTTTCCTTTCTCAATTTATAAAAAAATATTGGTAATAGTATTGGTGAATCGAACTCTAAGAATGGACTCTAAGGTACTCTACTCTTAAAGTGACCATTTAAGCCTACCTAAGCTAATCATTGACAATAATAGATATATCAAGCAACATGTCATGCATTCCTAGATGGGGGATGCATTTAAAACATAGTCACTTTTTGAGTAGATTCCCTTACAACTCAAAATCTACAACTTTTATTTGTATACCAATTCTAAAATATTCTTCTAAATATTACTTTATAATCATTATCCTCAGATTGTGAATTCTAGAGATTACTCTAGACGTTTAGGGGCTAAACTTTAAATTGAACCCCCCTTGCTTAACACAATAAAATTTGAGTGCCATGAAAATATTTTGAGGGGTCACGAGCACTTATCATCCATGTTTGACAAGTGTCAAACTATGAAGGCAAGGGTGCAGATGCTCTTATAAGTTATGCCCCTGCACCACAAGACGCGTCTGTGGATGCTCTTATAAGTGCTGCCCCTGCACCACGAGACGCCGTTGTGCCACCGTGCCATTGTGGTCGAATGCGGAATTGCCTGACGTCGAGCGAGCTAGGGTTTTGTGTAGCAGGTCAGTCTAATCACGACCTTTTCAGTTTCCAATTTGGAAATCGAAATTGCAAATTGGATTCGGCACCACGGCTGTCGTCGATTGCAGGCAGTTGCAGGTACACAACCTCGTCCGCAGAGTGAATGGCTAATAACTTACTGTAGTGCGGATTTGGGATTAGGTTTTGTGATGACTTTCTACTGAAGTAACCAGCTAGCTTGTGTTTGTGGAATCATCATGAGCACCTGCTTTGAATTTCTGATTTTGAGATTTGAGAGTTGACGATGAAGCGCTGTTGAAGAGATTATTGCCGCGCTTGCTTCTGCACGCAGGCTTTGAGACGAGGTGTGGCTGGGGTTGGCTCCATGCGTAGTGGTGTGGAATGATATGATATCGCATTCGTGTGTACAGTACGCATTGTTCGAGCAAGGAAGGAAAGAGACAAAGGTTTGTAGTTAGGGTGGTGAGTCCGTCATACAGGGGCGACGGTGACGAAGGGGATCGGCGGTCATGGAGAGTACCACTGAATTGGTGCAGTTCCCTCTCCTGAAGCAATGGGTTGATTATGTGTATCGGCCGTGCACAATTCCTTGGCGCTTTCCTTCTGACAAACCGCACCAGGTCACTCCTGCTGAGATTCTCTGGATTGAGTTATTTCGCAAATCGATTCCAAGTTTTAGGTGATCTCTTCTCTCTCATGGTGGGGTAAATCCTGCATCCGGTAGTGTTGGCTGTTATCTTGTTTGCTGAATCTATTGTTGTGGTTTGTGTTGCACTTGTTGAGTTTATGCCTGTGTAGCGTGCCAGTACGGTTGAACGGAGTCTTCTGAGTAGGAGTCGAGAAATCTTTCTCTTTCTCGTTGTGAATTGACTGTTTCTCAAACTTGATGCTTCATTTTTCTTGTTGTTTCAGAAAGCAAGCGGAGCTGGACTCGACTGTAAACGATGCCCCTGTCAAAGCTGCCAAGTTTGCTCTGAGGTTTGCCCTTGTAAAACCTTCTCATGCTCCAGAGATCGTTACAGTATAGTTCTTGTGCAGCACACCATATTTTAACCCACGACCTTTCTGTTGTTTTTGTGCTGGTATTTTGCTCATTAGCATAATTAGAGACTTGGAGTTCGCCCTTCAGAAGCATTATCAGACCATATAAAGGATGTTGCCTATTGTCACTTGGCTTTTGGGGTTGCATGAATCAATTATGCTCATCAAGGTAGTCAATTTCTATTTATCACTTTAAGTTATACTTCCTGATCTGTGAAAGGTGCTTTCTAACAAGTTCGCGATCTCCATTATTTATTCCGGTCCATTGCAGGTATGGAGAAATCTTGGATGACATGTTGGCCGACCCAGAGAGTCATGGTGGACCTCCGGACTGCATCGTAAGTATGTCCATGTTTGCCTCAGGAAGTGAGGCATTACGATCGTTTGTGTTGTAGGTCAAAATTTACAATGCTGATCACAGTGGAGTTTCACCAGGCACTTATCTTCTAAGGGAGAGTGCATTTGCTATAGTGGATTTAGATCATGGGCAGTTTTCTTCATATTTTAAATTTTTTGACTTGTAATATTTCAGTAGCTATGTCGTCAACTACTATTTATTCTAAATGTGAGTTTGAGATTGTTTATTGCTGCTTCGTGACAGCTTCTTACCAGACTCCGCGATATGTGCCTTCGGGAAGTTGGATTCTATGACATTTTCAGAAAGATCAAGGTACTTTTTGGTAGCGTACATTGTGTTTGCTCACGCGCCCTATTAACATGCCTCTCAACAACTGATGTTCATGTGACCTCGGTTGATGCATGTCCGCTGAATCTCTCTTTGTTACTTGAAGGATGAAGAGAATGCGAAGGCCGTCGCGTTGTTGGCGGAAGTGATTGCCCAGGCAGATGCCATTGAGGACAGTGGAGCTCGTATCGAGCATCTTATTAAGGGTGTGTTCTCAGGGAACATATTTGACCTCGGAGCTGCACAGGTACTCTTTGACTTGATTCTTCTTTCTTCTCTCTGAGAAATACTTTTTGAGAGAAGAATCTGCATTTGTGGCCCGCTCCATACCAGAAGGCATAGTATTATCAGCAAATATGACGTTTTTGGATGACACTTACGCCTTGCATGGCTTTGGGTGGGTGTGAAAAGCTGGCGGAGATCTTTGAGTCTGCCGGTTCAAACTTTCAGGACAGTTTTGAGAAACTGCTTCCTCGCCCTTGGGTGTTGGATGACCTGGATCTTTTCAAAGAGAAATGGATTCGCAAGCCTTGGAAAAAGGTATATTGCTATTCTTGCTGTCGAATGTTGGTTTGGATTTGGGTTAGAGTTGCGTCTGTCGTTGGACTACCTGTATTATCAGTATCTTAGATGAGTATTTGACTTTCTGCTGCTGTAGAAAATATGAATTTGTGCTTTCCAGGTGACACCTTTCTGAAGCTGTAGTTTTATTGATCCAAATTGTGACTGGTTGTACTTGATTTATGCTCACATTAAATGTTTGTGTGTTTGCCGCGTGTGACGAGTATATTTCAAGCTTGTCTGGTGGTGCAATTTCGAAGTTCTATCTTGGTCGTGAACTTAGTGTATGTCATGATGTTGGCATTTTGTGGTTATTTTCAGTGCGCTGGTTCTTAGAAATCTCAACTGACGCATACTTTGTTGTACCTCAACAGGCAGTGATCTTTGTGGACAATGCAGGATCTGATGTTGTGCTAGGCGTCTTACCATTTGCCCGGGAGCTTCTTCGACGAGGTACAAAGGTTTGTTACATGCCGCATTATATAACTTGACGCCTAGGGAGTGATTTCTTGTACTTGCTACACTTCCCTATGTTTGCCATTCGCAAGCAAATCACTTTGCTGATGAGTAAACATTTAGGGTCACTTAGAGCTGGAAAATTCTAGTTTTTTTGCTTTTCTGTTCTAACAGGCAGTCGCAGTCGTTCCCCTGCATCACTGGTCTAGCGCTATTTCACAATCTGCTTTATTTGCAGGTTGTACTGGCTGCTAATGACATGCCATCCATCAATGATATTACGTATGAGGAGCTCGTGCATGTTATCTCGACGGTACGTTGTTAGTTATTCTTGAATTAGTGTGAATTAGCTCCGACATCCTCAGTGTGACCAATCCGCCTTCACATTCATTGCACACTTATTTTATTTTTTACGTCTAGGTCTTCTATCGTCATATCATTTTTGCCAATCACATTCACTGTCTTCGTCGTATCCAATGACTTAGTTGGAGCGTGTTCGCTCTATTGTGCTGCTTATACTGACGGGATAGATGTAGCAAGTACTTTGTTTACTGTACAGTCATGGTGAAGTTTTTGACAATTGCAGGTTAAGACTGTTACACCGGAAGGAAAGGAATTACTTCATGGTGTGGATGCACAGCAACTCATGGTCTTAAATTCTGGAAGTGACTTGCCGGTGAGTTTTTCTTACGTGGCAAATGCTCTAGTGTATATCTGTTACCTAGACATGCTTATCATGATCTTTTTTGTTGTTCATTTGCGTACTTAGCTGAAGTGAGAATTTGTCGATGCAGGTTCTTGATTTGTCTCACATTTCAGGGGAGCTGGCATATGCTGCAGAAGATGCAGACTTGGTAGTGATGGAAGGAATGGTAAACAATTGTGACATTCTGATGTTTTTTTCACATTGTTGAGTCCTCAAACATGAGACGCAATATCTCTAAACCTGCGTTTTATGAAATGTATTCAATTCTGCTTCGTGAAGTTGCATGGCAGGATGATGTGTGGAAGGAACTTAGCACCCAAACTAAAAATTCAAAGTTTTCATCGGAAGCTAGTTATCTATTATGTTAAATTTCGAAACATATTTTATGATTTTTTCTTCGTGTTTTTCCATTTTTTCACCTTCGTGGAAGCGTCTTAAATGATTTATTTCAACACCTATAGACATGGAAGTCGCCTTTTTGACGGCCGGGCACTTATGGGTTAAGTTGGTTGTGTCCTAATTTCAATCGAATTACTGAAAATGAGATTTATTTGTTGAACAAGATCTCACCCCAGGCATTGCCTTCCAGGGACGTGGTATCGAGACGAATTTATATGCACAGTTCAAATGTGACTCGCTGAACATTGGAATGGTACGTGGACATTTCTTTTTTTTAATCTTTAGTTGCTCTTTAGTTCCCATTCCCCAATCTCTGTCTCTGCTCTTTTAAGAACAAACATTGCGCTAATTTGCGTTTGCCTTCAGGTGAAGCATAAAGAAGTTGCGGACTTTCTCGGTGGGCGGCTCTATGATTGTGTTATCAAGTTCACTGAAGCTATACCCTAGCTAGCGCTTTTGTGGATTTGAAAGTCCAAAATTTCCTCATGTATTTCCTCATTTATTATCCCTTCCTAGTTGTACGGGTTGGCCACTCCACACCGTAGTGCATCACCCTACCATCATTATGGATGTCTGTCGAGGGCAAATTCAATTAACTCACTTCACATGTTATCGCCCTACTTTGTTCATAAATATTGGTATATTTCAGTTGAAGATATGGGGTTGTCTACTTGACTGTACAGTACGAGGCTTGGGTTTTGCTACCTAAATGCACATCGCCTCTGTGCATATTCATGACTTGTTCAATGAGTGCTATTGCTGCTCTCTTTTCTTTGGAGTTAGATGTGGAATGAACACGAACTCCATAGGTCTGCTGTAGGATTGGAGCATCTCCATTGCAACCCCTTAATGAAGAAGGTAAGGCCGAATTGTTCCTTTCAGTTGTATGGCTTCAAGGACTCCTTTAGGACGGGAAAAGACATTTTTTCATCCAATTTTTTAATTTCGGAGTTGTTGGAATTCAACTACAATGGATGACATATCTTTCTACTTCATTTCCACCTCCAATAGTATGTTAAGTAGAAGAGTGGAACATGCATATTCATTTCTTATTGGTGGGAAATGCTGCTAAGGGTTTTCTACTTCTTGTGGCCTTTTTTTCATCAAATTCTACTCAAATTTACCATTTTTATTGCAAAGTTCAACGTATTTTACAATTTCGTTTTTGTGTAGATTGGTATGAAAATGTGTGGAAGAAATTTCAGAAACAATATTCATGTGGATTGCAAGATATGTGTGGTTGTAGTGAAGAAAATTGTTCTTTTTGCACCTTAAGCCTAGATTTTACGGCTTTGAATCTTCTTAGCTTAAAATTTTTGCACTACATGTCTTGAATTGAAAAAAAAAATTATGTTGAAGAATTGAGTTGAAAGTGGGGAATTTTTTTCAAAAAACACATTTGATTAGCATTCTTTTAATAAATTGTTGATATCTCTAAGGTGGAATTGAAACTCAATAATCACAACGGTGAGATTGTTCTAACAAGCAAACTTAACCCTTTCAAACATTTTTTTTTAAATTATAAAAATTATATTAATAAATGAATCCTATAAGTTATTTTTCCAAAAAGATGTATGTTTTCGTGGTTTTTGTTTTTTGTTTTTTAATACATATGGCCTTCAAGGACTGACCTAACACAACCATGGCAAACCATCAACTAATCTCCATCATGAACAAGTGGAGGAACAAACCCCTTCCTGAAGCAAACAAAGCTCTTATGGCATGGGGAGCCCCCATGCAAGCAATGTCAACATGGGGAGTTGAACCAAGAACCTCATGGGTTCCATTGAAAGTCTCTATTACTTGGCCATCACCTAGGGTAGTTTAAGGTCATTTTAGACCATCAAGAAGATGTTTAGACTACTTGAAAGAAAAGATTGTCTATAGCTTTCACATCACTAATTCATATGGAATGAATCAAAACTTTCCATGTAGACAAAAATATGATATGTAAGAATTTTATTTTTAATTTCAAGATTTTGTCAATTTTTTTTGCCCAGTGATGTGCAAATGTGTTCAAGATGGCATAACTTTTTATTCCCAATACCAATTGAAATAAAAATTATATTCACAGAAAGCTAATGTAATTTCAATTCTATCTTAAAAAAAGTTTCAAAAAATTACAATAAAAATTGAGAATATAAGAGCCTTCCTAAAATCCATTTTGTCCCTCAAGAATACAATGGGTCTTATGGTCTTAGGGGTTAACAAAGCGGTAAAACATGTCTTGAGTGATGCGCTTTTCATACTATCCTACATTAGGGTCAAATTCGTTAAAAAATAAGGAAAAAATAAGGAAATTTGGCATCTAATGAAAATTTCAGAAATGTAATGTGGAATAATTGAATAGTGTAGAAAATAGTAATGAAAATAATTTTAACTCACAAAAAAATCCACAACTAAAGTTGTCAGTACAAGCAAAGCTACGAGTATTGGTAAAGCTGTGAATTCTTGTAAAGGTCAAGAAAATATTCCAAATTCTGTAAAATCAACTTTTGAAAATTTTGCATTGACTTAACGAACGAAAATTCAACCAAAAAAGAAATGATTTTGTATGAGGCCTATTGAATCTAATCCCAACATATGGTATATGTTATGCTTCCTTGTTCAATAACTCGAGCAAAAGTGACATCCCTTCGCCTTCCATGGGTGTCAATGTAGATCTCAGCTATAGTCTTGGGAAATAAAACCTCACAAATCTACCAATTCTCGTTGTGACTAAAGCCATCTATTGCCCTTAGTTTCCAATCTCCACTCATTCCAACATAGAATAATTTGATTATGTCTTTGTAAAAAGAACCCTCTCCAATTCCAATTCCAAACCTTAGTTAGGTGTTCTAATTGTCCGAAGCCATAGTGGCAAAAAAGCCAAGTGATACAAGTCTAGCAATGCTAGAATCTATTGTGTTTGCTAACTATCCAAGGCAATAACAACAAAAAAGCCAAGTGATACAAGTCTAGCAATACTATAATACATTGTGTTTGGGAAGGAGTTGCTTGGTGTTTTGCGCACCATGTTGAGAGTATGGAAACAAGATTAGGCAAAAGGGGCCTAAATCGTGTCTACATATCATCTTCCATAAATTTGCAGCGTTAGACAAATAGAAATTACTTTGCAGAAAGGACCATAGTGTTGTTGCCCACTCTTGCAAGCACTTCCATTGATGATCACATTTTGAGTCCTAATCTCCACTCTACACCTCTATATAATTCTCCACTTACTCAATGGCAATGCCATTTTGCCTAGGCCCATCACTCATTCTCTTTAGATCTTTGAGAGAACAACTTTGAATGATCTAGCCTTAGCAATTTCGTGCTCTTTGGTTGTCTTGCAAGAGTTTGCTTTGTTAGTTGGTTATGCAATGCAAAAGTAGTGAAACTTCAAATTTGTAGAGATCCCAACTTCTTCATACATCCAAACATTCTTGTTGCCCCAACATCATAAAGCATCTCTATCAATTTTTCCCAATCCCTACCTCCAATTCCCCAAATAGACGAAAGAGGAGTAAATATGGGGATAGGAATTGAAAGTCTCCACCAATTCTAACCTATAACTTGAACATTTCACCAAATTGAATGTAATTACAATATCATTATTGTCACTAATTGACTTGAACATATAACCAATGTAATAACCACCATTGTTATATGTGCCCAGATTAAACATATCACAAATTTTTCTATATATTGAAAACAAAAATTGTTGTATGTAATCAAGCTAAAAACAATAATTATTGTACTTGTTCTATTGATCATGAAGTGCAATAATTTCAATCATTAGACAATTTTTTTGGCCAAACATATTCATTTATATTAACTATAGAGGTTCTTTTCTTTTGTAACAAAAACAAACCAATGTTTTCATTTATCTCCTTCTATGTCCTCAATATTCTTTGCAAAGAAATCCACATTTTTAAAAATATTTCTAGATTAACTTATTTCTTACATATTTTAAGTGAGGAAAATTCCATTTAAAAATTCTTCATGACTAATAAGTGGATAACTTAATACTCATCAATAATTTAATAACACAATAGGCAAAACACAATTAGCATGTGGATAATTGGAGGAAACTATTAGTATAAGCAAGTTTAGGGATTACTATGGATGAGTTTCATATCCCATTCCCATATAGGGAATTGGGACCCCCCATCCCTAAATATTTAAAAATACAAAATGTTGTTAGGGGGTTCTTCCTTATTCGGATGAATTTCATCTAGATAAGAATAGGGAAGACCCCTAGTTGGGATGTTTTAACAATGGCGTACTCTACCAATGGCCACTACCATGTCTTTAGAGCCTCACCCAACAAAATCCCTAGGTTTGATGTGCATATGGCTCCAATTTGTATTTTATGGCTAGTGCCCTATGTGATGTTCTAGCCACCAAAGGAATGGGCTACACATAGTAAATGAGGTCCTATTGTATAGTTATGGAATCCAATATATAGTTCATTTTATGTCAATAGATGCCATTCAAACCTCAATTGCATCAAATCTGCCAAAAATCCAATACTATGGCTAGAAAGTAGTTTTCTATACTAGTGAGGGTTAAAGTTCTATAAGGGACCGTGTGTATGGTACCATAGCAGTTGACTTCTAAAATATGAATTATGTAATAATGTATGGCAAGACATACACCATTGGATTGATACCATATCCAACTATGAAGGTCATCATGTCACGCCAAATAATTAATTGAAGTTGGAAAAAAGTGGTTAGGCAAGGACTTCCAAAATTAATCAAATTTTCCATGTTTTATTTTTTTCAAAATTTCTACAGCTTGTATATGGCCATGTTGTCCATCTATATCCTACATAACTTTACAAGTCACTTAACCCCTTAAAGGAGATTTTTTATCCAAACTTCATCAAACTTCATTAGATTTCTACATTAAAATACACATTTCAAAAATTTGATATTTTCGAATGTATTAATATGTATTTAAAATATATCCTCATGTTTTTATAATTAAAAACATCAAATTGAATTTTATATGATTTAAAAAAAAATTCCTTTGTAAAAATCACAGTAATTATAAAAAGGCTTAAAATGTTATGAATTTTTTAAAGAAAAATGGAAATGATTGTGACAAACATCATGATGGAATTGATGTAAGGTAGCAACATCTACAACCATCCATTTAAGCAATTAAGCATAGTTGGAGGTACCTATTTCTAAAAAATAAATCTATTTTTAGTATCAATAGTTGAAAATCATGAATTTAAAAAAAAAATAGATTTTTTGGATAAGGAATCTAATTTCTATGAATTCTCAAAGTAGAACACCCTAGGGCACCCTAAACCGCACTCTAATAAAACTCCCTTGGTTCTAGCACAAAAATCTAAAGAAATCAAAGTCCACCAACCACAATTAAGCATAGGGATGGTTTCAAGGTACTCTTGGAGACACTTTCAAGGAACTCTAAAGTCAAAGTCTAGGTATGGTGATAGTTATGGGTGCTACTACGTTACTCTTTGAGCTCACACCAAGATAGATTTCATAAAAAAACATCAAAGTGGGTTATTTTGAGCTTTCAAGACGATTTCTTTAAAATTCACAAAAAATTCAATTTTCATTTTTTTGAAAAAAGTGGAATAACAAGTAGATTATGGAAGCTATATTTTTTTTGTTAAGCTTGAAAACATTTAAAATCCAAGAACTATGTGACTTTCAAAACACTCGTTGTGCTTGCAATGTTCTTTCAAGGTCAATTATAGGACTTAGAGAAGAAAAGGCAAGTGCTTTATAGAAGTGGAAAGGAGGTACAACAATCCATATGGGATATGTAAATTAAGTCATAAAAGAACTCAACTACACATAGTCAAGTCAAAATAATGCAATAATTGTTTTCACACTTGAAATAAAGGCCTCTATAACTTTCTCTTAGAGACTCCAAATCACAAAGTGATTGATTGGAATTCACATACTTTCAAAGTTTACCGCTTCTTGACCAAAAAAATGATTTACAATGCTCAAATGAGATCAAAAGTTCTAGTGTGAATACAATTACTTTGTATTCTCTTCAAGCTTCCACCTTGCTTCAAATATCCCTTAACCTCAAGGATTGATAAAGAACAATGAACTCCACTATGAAAACCTTTTCACTCTACCAAACAAAAATATCTTCATATTTGATGGAACATGTGATACTTTAATATACAAAATACACTATAAAATTTTCAACATTAATTGACTTGAATTTCATCATTTGGTCCAATTTTTGATGTTTAAGCATTTGCAAGAAAAAATTCCAACTCTCGTGGAGTAATTTCCAAAAACTCAACTCTTGGTTTTTTATTTATTACTCTAAGTGAAGGTCAAATTCCATAGGAATTTGATCATTTTTGTAAAAGAAAGTGTCACATACAATCATCTTGTGAATGGTGTGAAGTGACATGGACACCTAGGAATATGAAAAAGTAATTTAATTTTAGCACCTTAGTGCCGAATTAGACCTTCATATACAGTAATGCCAACTTTGATAGCCTTGTATGGTAATTCATGAGAGAAGTAATTTTCATGGCTTTATTTCTAGGTTCACTTGGGGTAATTAAAGGGCTTGTCATTTTGGGTCCCAAAACCATCCTATGAAGGTTGAAGGAGTGATGCCAAAGCTTAATAATTCAATAATTAACATCTTTCATTTGGATGCCATTTTAACATCTAAACCTTATACCACCAAAAATGGGTGTTTTCAACACTATTTTTCATACATAAATATCAAAAAACAAGATGACCTAAAATTTAGAACATTTCGACACTTTATTCAATTCTAAAGTGTCAAAATCAATGTTGAAAAACTTTCTAACACTAAAGTGTCAAAAAAAGTGTCAAAAATTTCTATTGTCAAAAAGAATGTGAAAAAGAGTTTGGAAAGTGTGCCTTAAATAGTATTGATAAAGATACCAAAAAAAATGCTTCACTTTGAAAATTCATAACTAATTCCACAATGGTGCAATTAATGCTAAATAGACACATCCTCTCATATAAATTCCAAAAAACCCTCCAATTTCACACATTTTGTAAAACACTAAGAATTCCCACTACTAGCTACAAGGTGAGGGGTCCAAATGGCTTTTGTAGGGGTGGACAACTTGGAAATTTTAGACTAGTAGTTTGGACACACACTCCTACACTATAAGAAACCCGAGTTTTTTTGGACGTTGTAGAAAACGTGAAAGGATGTTCAATTTGACACAAAATAGATCAATGTTGATGTCACCTAAAATTCATTATAATGGATAGGCCAAAAACATGGTAAAATCTACAAAAACATGCCCGATTTGAATTGTTTTTTTCTAACATCACAAAAAGCATGGTCTTCCAAGATCCCTATAATGCGGTACGTGGACACCACATAAGTGCCATGTAGGCAAGGAGAGCCACTTGGGATTTTTTTTCATCTAGCCCATCTATGACATAGCACTTTGACATGGCATGCCTAGTTAGCACACTTTTATGTCATTTAAAAATTTTAATTTCACTTTTTCAGATGTCAAATTAGATGTTTAGATGTTTTTTGAGACATCAATTTGTGCATATTATACTTGTCAGGTAAGATCAATAAAAAATAATGATTAAAAATAAAATAAAATGAACAAGAAAAATTTCTTGAATTCAACAAGAATTGAAGAAAACTTACCATCTACCATCATGAGAAGTTTTGATGATAAAATGAAGGAGTTCCTTCATTAAAAGGTAGTGAAAATGAAGATAATAGAGATCATATTTATATTTGTTATTTGTCCATGGTGAGACAAAAGATATGAAATAATTAGAATATGGGAACTTGACCAATGTACATCTCAACACTATTTTAGACATTGAAACATTGTTTTAGACATTTGGATGTTGTTCCAGACATTTAACAATGAATACAATTCTTGTTTTACATATCCCATGTTGTTTGTTTCACTTTTGACCACCCGATTGTATAAAGACCATCCCTTTTTCATTCATGGTGCATATCCATCCATTTCCTTTTTTGGCAAGGCAGGCCATGTAGCTGCCCTTCCCCTAAATTTTTCACATATCACTACAAGAAAATAGGTGTTTTATGACTACAAGAATATAATTGAGGATGATTAGCATGTGCTCATAGTCATATTTTTGGAGGCCAACTCTTTGAAAAAAAATATGACTACAAATATAATTGCTAGTCATGTTTTGGCCTTGTACGTTGAGGATGTATAATATATGTTCGTTGGGAATGCCAAAATACTTCATAGAGCTTCATAGGGAACATGATTGGGGAACACATAGTCATATTTATTAGTCATATTTTTTTTCTTTTGGGCAGCTTGAAGAAAATTTGGATGGGGAATATATTTGGAGAGTGCTAAATCATATTTGTCAGTCATAATTTCACTTTAGTCATATTTTGCAGTCATATTTTTATGATAGTCTCATTTTTTTTCTTTTGGGCAGCTTGAAGAAAATTTGGGCGGGGAATATATTTGGAGAGTGCTAAATTATATTTGCCAGTCCTAATTTCACTTTAATTATATTTTGCAGTCATATTTTTGAGTTAATCATATTTTGTAGACACATTTCTTTGATAGTTATTTTTTTTTCTTTGGTGGGAGCCTAAAGAAAAGGTGGGCAATCTAAAATGGGTCTTTTAAATTTTTCCCCTAGAGGCCATTCCTTCCCATGAGGGCATGACTTTATTTAATACCTATTATAGTAAATTCTTTTCTTTTGTATGATGTGTCTATTACAGAATTAATGTCCAAATAATTTGGAATGGCACATGTCCATATTTCAATTAATATATTTAAAATTTTCATAGGAATTAGAAAAGGAGTAGAGAGGAATAAAACAATTACTAATAGGAGATAATCAATTTTTATTTGAGTATTGAAGGAAAAATTAGAGAGGAATAGAAGCCTATAGACAAACCAAAGCACCAAAGCAGAACTAAGCATGAGAATCCAAGATAGAAATTGGGCATGCCTTAACTCATTACTAGAACTTGTTGTGGAATTGACTAATTATATTAATTGATTGTGATGGTTAATGCAAAGCGAAATCTAATGCATTTAAACTAATGATGTAGATTGAAGGTTGTAGAGTTTAGAAAAATTACTTGAAGATTGAGAAAAATCTAATCCAAAGAGAAGAAAAAAGAGTGTGAGAAAAATTCATACTCGAGTGGCCATGGAGTAAGAGTAAGTGAAGAGCGCAATTTGTGTTGAGAGTCTCTAAGTGTTTGAAGAAGAAGCGTAGGTTCCAAGTTGCTACTCCAAGCTTTGAATATGGTTAGGAGACTAATTTGACGCCCTTATATAGATTTGACTATGACACTATGTATTAAACAAAGATTGTTGATTATAATACACATAGTTCATCAAATGAAGTTTTCAAGTCTTAAGTAGATGTTTAGTTAGTACTTACGAGGTTGATGTCATTACAATTGTTTGATTTTTAGAGTAATTAGAAATCAATTAGTAGTAGTAAAAGTCAAAGATTGCAATTCTAAACTATTCCAAAAAATGAAAGAAAATAACAAAAAATGTTGAAAATGATTTGGAGAAAGTCAAGAAGGGGAAGTAGAAAGAAATAGTTTGAAAGAAAAGAATTAGATCATGTATCTAATTTATACCCCTTGTTGTTATTTAAGTTGTATCTAAAAACACAAAAATGCAACAAAAATGGATTAAAACAAACTTCATGATACAATTACAATATACATGTTGGAGAATGGAGATGTTGTGGAAATAGATTCCAAGCCATGTTCTTAAATTTGGCATTTAGTTTATTCTCTTCTTGTAGAAACTATAGTTGTGCTACAAATTAAAGGTTTAAATCATTCCTCCAAGAATTTATTAAATCCAATATTGAATTCAATTTCAAAAGTATGAATGAATTTAGAATTATAGGCTACGAGAAAATGTTGGATGAAATCTTGAAGGATAAATTAAAAAAAACCCTTCATCCATCTATATTTTTTTGCTAAAATTTTTTAATTATAAATATCTTTACAATTTTAAAATAGGACTACGACATTTTATAACTTCAGTTAACAAATTTTTAAATTTCTCAACTAGGATTTGGAAGTCTAGACTTTTGACCTAGATTGGCCAAAACCATCTAAAACATCTAACTTTTATAGTTTGAGTGTGTTTTAGTTTAAATGTGAACCACTTACAATTTCTCATTAGAAAAAAATTGTTCATTGCTTATAATGCCCATTGAACAATATTTAAATATCCAACTTAGGTTTTGAAGCCCAACAACAAAAAAATATAGTTGTGTTTGTTTTATCTCAAGGATATAGATAAAACACTCACATATATCATGTATCGAAGTTTGTCTCTTTCTTAGAAAGGTTCTCTGCAATATCATATAAGCCATATTTATAAAAGGTATGTATAAGGCCGTTTAAAGTCACAAAATTATTCATATGAAGATTGAGGTTCATTGTGACACACATGGTTGAATTGCAATTAAAAAATGGTTATTTGAATATTCTTATAAGGATATAGACTATAAAAACATAATCATTTTTTCAAATTCAAAGATGTTTTTCAATAGTACCTTTATCAAATACTTTTGCTCTTATATTCGTAGTGCATGAACATAGATACTTTGATTGATGCATGACATTTGCTTAATTGTCTTTTTTTTTTGCCATAACTATAGGTGTTTAAGGCCTTGCAACTTCCCTTTAAACATTTTGTAGAGTTGTATTGCAACATACATCCACTTTGTAGCAAATTTTGTTGTTAAAATAGCTTAATTACTTAATATAGTCATATTTCTTGACTCGCATGACTACGTTAAGTCATATGACTAGAGCAAATCATGTGCATGACTAGGGCTTTAAAACTCTAGCCGCCACTTCTATGTAGTTGCCACCGATTTAGGGTTTTAAAACCTTAGCCACCATTTCTTCTTCTTCTTTGTTTTTTGTTGCCTCTTATGTTTTAATTCTTGTTGTTTTTTACTTCTTGGTTCTTTTTGCCTCCTAGTTCTTATTTTTTGTTGCTTCTTAGTTTTTGCTCCTTGATTTTAGTTTCTTCTTGTTACCTCTTAATTCTTGCTTTTTAGTTCTTCTTTTTTGTTCCTTCTTAATTTTTGATTTTTGCTTCTAGTTTCTTCTTAATTCTTGCTTCTTAACTCTTGCCTCTTATTGCTTTTTAGTTTTTGCTCCTTGCTTTTAGTTTCCTCTTGTTACATTATAATTCTTGTTTCCGAGATTCTATTTTTTTTGTTTCTTAGTTCTTAATTTTTGCTTCTAGTTTCTTCTTGTTACATCATAATTCTTGTTTCTTAATTCTTGTGTCTTGTTGCTTCTTAGTTCTTGCTTTTAATATCTTCTTAATACATTTTAACTTGTATTTCTTGTTTTTTTTTAATTCTTGCTTTTCTTGTTATTTATTGCATTTTATTGCATCTTAAATTGTATTTTTTGTTGCTTCTTGTTGCATCTTAGTTCTTTTTTCTTCTTTTTGTTATTCATTGCATCTTAAATTATATTTCTTCTTGCTTCTAGTTGCATCTTAGTTCTTACTTCTTGTTATTTGTTGCATTTTATTGCATCTTAAGTTGTGTCTCTTGTTTTGTTTTTTTGCATCTTAATTCTTACTTCTTTTTGCTTAATATTACCTCTTAACACTTACCACCTTCTAGTTCTTGTTTTCTTTATCACTATTGTTGTTCTTTCTTCTTATTTATTTGCGATTTTTAGAGATATAGTTGTTATGGATTTTTCTTATTTTAAACTTAAGCTTCATATTTTTTGTTGCCTTAAATCTTTGAAGGTTGAGCTATATTATTCATTTACTAAAAATTAATTTCTTTCATTGTATATGTAGGCACTTAAAGCTGGAATGAAGTTATCGAAGGCTATTTACAATACTGGAGACGCAACTTCTTCACATTTTCATAAGGAAGAGGTCCTAGAGCATGTAGAAATATACATTTATAGAGTGTTATTGTAATATATTTTGTGTTAGTGACTAATAAATGTCATTTAAAGGAGTCACATTTTTCTTGCATTTTCTTCCTTCAATATAACCATCTCTTATACATCTCAAAAATCATATGTACTCAATTTTTATTGGATAGAGTCATTTATTCAGCTGTTAAACCATGTTGATGCATGATTGTAACACCTCAAGTCAATTTAAAATGTACAGAATGTGATTGTAGTTTATGACAAAAGCTACTATAAACCTCACATCACCCCAATTACAAATATTACTTGCTTGAGTCATATTTTATAAAATATCTTAGCCAAAATATGACTCATTGTAGTTATATCATACTCACAATCATGTCAATAATGTGACTTTATACTTTTAAAATTATGACTACATTCAATCATAAAATTACAAGTAATATTCCATGTAAATTACTACATTAGCTAAAATATGATTTATATTAGTCATATTTCACATCAATAAAAAATATGATTCATAAAGGTCATATTCCACATCAACCAAAATTATGACTTTCTAGAGTCATTTTTACATCAACATGTAGAGCATATGACTCATGAGAGTCATTTTTTTACATTGACAAAAAATATGACTCACAAGAGTTATTTTTTCCATCAACCAAAAATATGAGTATATTACTCATAAAGGTCATATTTCACATCAACCAAAATTATGACTTTCTAGAGTCATTTTTACATCAACATGTAGAGAATATGACTCATGAGAGTCATTTTTCACATCAACCAAAAATATGATTCTTAGAAGTCATATTCCACATTAGCCAAAAATGTGACTATATAGAGTCATATGCCACATGAACAAAAATATGACTCGACATAGTCATATTCCAAGTCAGCCAAAAGTATAACTACATGGAGTCATATGCCACGTAGACGGGTTTTTTTTGCTCGAGCAGTTCACGGAAAAGTCAAGATTCCAAGGATAGTCAACATATATGCCTCATAAGCAAGATATAACTAAGTATACCTCCAATACAAATGACTACAAATATGACTCATGAAAAATTTGACTAGTGGGTAATGACTAGACCCAGTCATATCACGCATCATCTACAGTGTTTTTTGCTTGAGTCATATTTTGAGATTTTACGACTCATTGCAGTCATTTTTTGCAGTCATAAAACACCCATTTTGTTGTAGTGTATGGTCAGCTTTTTACCATAGACCATAGTGATTTTTCTTGATTTATCCATAGTCAAAATGGATCTAGTTGCTGATGTGGCAATCTCCAGGTTTTTTGGCATTTCAAAAAAACATCAACGTCAATTATAACGTCAACATCTACAAAAATCTACCTTTTTAGGCCAGTTACTCTTTGACATTGTCATGTTTTGCCGGACATTGTGTGTTAGTGGTCAAATACAACCAAAAACGTGGATTTCTTATTTAACTAAAAATTTAAAAAATTTACATTTTGATTTTTGACTATGTTTTTGGACACTCTTTCTGGCACTCTTTTGACACATTTTTTAACACGTCGGTTGATAATCATTCCAATATATCAAGTTTGACACTTTTCTTGACACTAAAGTGTCAAAATCAACACCCTTTTGGGGGAGTGTTATCATGCTCAAATACTTTCCTATATCTATAGAATAGGTGATCATTTTGTAGCTATCAAGTCATGTAGGAGTGCAATAATGAACCAAACTAGGAATGCCATATGTTATTGAATCTAGCTCAATAAGAAGAAATACTTATTTCACTATTATATACCTTAAATTCTTACACCTTTTATGTAAAATACACAAGAAACACCATATTGCAACCAAAGTGGGCTTCTACCCTTTGAAGATTATTGTCATTTTTTGATCCAAATGTAGACGTTGCTTTGGGGGCAATGATGACTATCAGTGCATATCCCTTAACTCTAGAAGGAAGGTAAGGCCAAAAAACAGTTGATGGATGACTTTCAAAATTACTTCAGATAAGAAGAATGTTCCTAAAATAAATAAATAAAACTCTATGTGTAGCCATTCTTGATAGGTAGGCTCCCATTGAAAGTGTCCCCAAAAGTGCAATTAAACCATTCCTTTAAAATTTTAAGCCATTTTCAAGGTGTTTTGGATCTTGACACTAGAAGAAATCCTCATCTTATTTGACAAGATCATTAACTTGGGAATAAGTTTTTGTAACATCATGCATGACCCTTGGAAGTCCAACAAAATTGATCTAGATTGATGTGGCAAAGACACGCAAAAATATGAGAAAATGTGTCATGTTCTTATTGCAACATTTGCTTAGACATAGTCAAAGAAGGTGCCAAAAGTGCACCATTTGGTAGCCATGTCACCCCATGTAAACACCACATAGGTAGGCATAATGTGGCAACCACACGGCAACGATGTGGTAGAGAAAAATTAATGATGTGTATGATGTATTTTGCCCAAGGTCTTATCTATTTGGATGTCTATTGTAATGCAAACATGTTTTTTTGGACGTCAATTGTGACATGAGGTTAATTCTTTTAAACATCATGTGGCATCCACTATCCATTAAGGCATGTCTACGAAGCCATGAAAACATCATAGGCAACATCTTCTAGGAAATGCCTAATGTACATGTCTCAATTTTTTGTGACATCAACTTAGATGTACACCATACATAATAGGCCATTCACCTTACACAATATACAAAACACTTAATTTGGCAATCATGTTGCATAACTCAATAAACCACTTACTGAGAGTACATTGTCATGAGAAGACAAGCTATTTATACAATTGGGGCAGTAGTAGGGAAGACAAACCATATGGGATATGTAGTGTAAGAATTATCAATATTAAAAGTAGAATTTCAAACATAAGCATCCCAATGAATACAAAGTTGTCTAAGTTGACATCTCAGTTCATGTTCCAAAAAAATGTGAAAGTCTTAGTCGATGCCTCAATCGATGTCTAAAAACAAGGGTTGAAATTCTCGAATAGCATCAAAGTGTGCTGATATGGCATGCCATGTCATCCTTGTTGTATGCCTCATTAAATGTCACATTCTTTTTTATTTGCAAAAGTGTGCCATGTAGTTGCCCTTCCCCTATTTTTGTACATTTGGTCAACATTCTACCTCAGCCCCTAGTAACTTCTAAAAACTTAACCGCAGTCTAATAGTAAGCCCTTGGTGACATGGCACTTTCATGTTTTCTAGGATATCTCTGAAAATATGACTATGTTTTTCCGGATGTCTTATACAACATACAATTGTCAGCTCTAACATCCACATGTTTTTGCAACGTCCACCACAATTTTTCCATCCATTGCTTCAAAGTCTCTGACATCCTTTTGTCTCCAAAAACATGCTACAATTTTGCCTAACGTCACAAAAAACATTGTTTTTTTATATTGTGATTTTGTTAGTTACAAAGAGTTGAAGCTCAGAGTAAGATGAGTCTCTTTTAGGCAAAATTAACCATAGGATCTTGTAGAAACTCAAATCCTTATCATTGTCTCTACAAAGTTTGGCTTCAATCTAAGTCATAGATTGCAAGATTATAACTTGGCCAAGGGTGACTTGTGAATTTGGCAATAGGCAACTATAGATTAGGCAAAGAGAAGTTGTGAGTAGGCAAAAGACAACTATAGGCTTTCAAAAGGGCACTTGCAGATAAAGTGTATCCTTGTTGAGGCATATGCAAAGGGATGATTGTAGGAAGAAGAAAGCTCAATCTCCTTCAAAAAAACTAAAATTGTGAAAAATGAAAGGAGATGTTCATTCCACTCTTCATATTAATCTTAAGATCAACATGACAAATACTAAATAATTAGGATGACTATTTGATGTTGCAAATAAATTAAGAAAAATATGAACTTAAATTTATGTCTTTCATTTTTATTTTAAATATCAAAATAAAAAATAATACATGATTAAAATGAGTCTTTGAGATTCCAAAAAAGAAATGGTAAATTTCTTACTTAAATCTCTACTCATTCTGTTTTTTTATCTATGGAACAAAAGTGAAAAATAATTCATGATTTGGAAGACTTTTGGAGAATTGTCACTGAAATAAATAAGGAAGTTCATTTAAATCACTTTTTTTTTTTTTTTTTTTTTCTTATAGTTTTAGATCAAAGTGACAAATAATACATAAGTAGGATAGCTCTTTGAAAATTGCAAAAGTGAATGGAATTTTTTTTATTTAAATGTAAAAAATAATACTTCATGAGGATGAGGTTTTTTAATTCTCAAAAGTAAATGGGGAATTTTTTACTTAAATATCCATCCGTTTCTTTTATTTGTAAAATCAAAGGTAAAACAAAAATTCATAATAAAGCAATTTTTTAGCAATGTCATATTTTCAGTCATCCATTTTTTAACATATTTTTCTTTTTCTTTCTTAGAGTTTTTCACACAAATTTTAATTGAGGAACCTTTTAAGGCACAACAATTTTCATTACTTTTGATTATATGGTTAAAAAATTATTGAATGATATGTAGTTTCTTTTAGAGCTCATGAAGGCCAGACAATTGAGAAAAACTAACTTCTTTAAGAAATAAAAATTTGAAATTGATTTTTTAGATCTCCATATATGTGGAAAGCTTTGAATCATTCAATTTTTATTAATGAGATGAAAATTATGAGGACTTTTTGTTTGCAAGTAGTTACGGAATTCCTACTCTAAAATAAACTTTGAAGTCCTTTATTTAACTCAGTTTTCAATATTTTTGGAAAAAATAAAATCTTAATATGTAGAGTGTTTACTGTAATATTGCAACGATTGGAATTGGCATTTTACAATTCCATAACTAAATTCTTAATAGTTTAGTGTTGTAAATCATTTTCTACTTCTTTCTACTTACTATTTTTTTAAGCATGAATATGAAAAAAAAAATTTCGAAATTTCTGATGTGTATTTCAAACTTATTTATTCAATATAATATGGAGATTTGAAAATTGTAGGATCTACACATTTTTGTGTAAAAAGTTTGAAAGATGAAATCTAACCATTTAGGAAGAGTTGAAATACTTTTAAAAAAAATCCAAGCATCATGATCTTGCATTATTAAGGTTTATGATTTTTAAATTTTAGAAGGGTTTATTCTAACAAATTAACTAAAGGATCCTATGGTTGGATTTGTTAAATAACAAATATAAATGAAGATTATTTATATCTTGCTTTAGAGACTACTATTTTGTAGTTTTTGTTCCCCTAAGCATAAAAGAACTTAAGGGGTGAAGAATTACAAAAATTGAATAGAAAAGTTTTGGCTTAAATTTCCATTATATATTTTTTATTTTTTATTTTTTATTTTTTAATTTAGTATAATAAATAATTTTCTAAGGGAACTGGTTGCAAAAAATGTTGTTGGGCAACCTTGGGAAGAAAATGCCAATCTCTTTCAAAAGGCATTGCTTCTCTTTCAAAAGGTCCATATGGGTTGGCATGACATTGGAGAGAGGAAAAATTAAATCTCTTTCAAAGGATATTTTTTCTCCCTTAAGGAACTCATAACACCGAATTAGGCATTTTTGCACTTAGAAGGTGCGATGTTGCACTTGGCTCGTACGCCATATGAAATAGACAATTTCAAATTTTAGAGGGGGGGTAATTTTTCCAAAATATCATTAACTCTTTATAGGAAAAATTGTTTATAGAATAATCGTCATATTGCTCCGAAATTTCAATTACTTCATAAAAAATCCATACACTTTTCAATCTACGCTACTTATACTATAAATTCTTGTGCACTTCACATTCAAATACTTCTACACACCTACTACTACAAGGTCTACAACACACTATATGACAGGATACTTCTCTAGTACATATTCAAATCATTTTGTAGACGTTCATCATCAAGGTCTTCCATCTGCATCGCCATGTACTCCATAAGAAGCGGTTTAGCCTCAGCTGGAATGATCACTTTCTCCTCTGTTTGTACACCATGCACTCTGATGTTGGACACTACTATGTGACTAGTTCTACCTCGATGAGGAACATCCATCCATGAATATATAGCAGCTTCCTTTTCAATCCAAGAAAACCTCTCCCTAGACATTTCCCATGTGGATTCCATGCAGTTTGTGTACCTCACTCTATTACTACCTACTTCTTCTTCTGTTCCAGATCTCATTGATGGCCAATACCATAGCACTTTCATCTTTGAGGCCCACCTCCCTTGACCAAATTCCAAGACCTTTCCTATATAAAAAGGTACTCCTCCTCTTACTTCCCTCAACTCCACAGTAAGTGCTACAAATTGGCCTACGACAATGTCATTCTCTAGATTGAACGGAGGAAAAGGATCTTCATTTGCATCTTGTACTCTTTTTGCTCCTGTATGATGACTTTTGACTCCATTCCTCCCTCCGGTCACTCTTCGGGATACTTCTTGTGGAGGTCTATCCCTACGTGGTCCAAAATACCCCCTCCTCTCTGGATTAGGCATTGTTGCCATTATCAAGTCTATAGCTGTAGCCCTTGTTGTGTTTCCATCTGCATCTACACGTACACTTAAATTTATACCTTCTTCTTCTTCCACATTGGAAACATCATTGCCATCCTCACTCTCGTTCAAGATATCGCTTGGCCAAAATGGTAAATTACAGGGCCCTTCTCTATTCTGTTGTGGAAAATCTTCGAGATAATCCTTGAATGCATTTGTTTTCTCCACAACGTCCATATTCTTCACCCGGTCCATACCTCTCAATATTAACTTCTGTTTATATGCAATGAACTCGTTCAATGCTTTCAATTCTCTTTGATCAGCTGCAAACACCTCCGCGAGGTTTGGTTTGTTTGTTACACTTGGTAGTGAGTTCAAACACAAATGTCCATTTGATGGGCCCCACTCATCAGAACTAAAATGTTTGTGTTGCACACAGACCACCCCATTTTGCACGTAAAACCTCATATGGTGTGGAAATGTTATGCCTGTCAATTGATCCCCACCTCGTAGTAAATGAGGTGTGATAAATGCCTTCCAATCACGAACATGTTCAAGCTTGCGAGCACTTGTAAAAGCCTTAGTATACAATGTCCCTTTCTCCACCAACTGCAACATTTCCTCCAGTGTATCTATATCTCTCCTCTTTAGGACGTTTGAAATTACACTAAATCTTTGATCAATGTCCTTGTGGATGTGTCCCACAATCAAAAAACAAAGATGAACTTCCTTGAAAAAACCAAGTCCAACTAATGCGGCACACATGCCAAACATGTAGATGTTTTTGTTCTCCCTTGTGGTGTTATCAGCTTGAATCCTCAATGTCGGTGGCAATGATCCTTTCCTGCACTTCACATCACATATTACGTTCATAACTGATGTTATGACTTGATTGCTATCATGCTTGTGGTGAGCATCTATCTACACATTCGCATACAGTCCAATCCCATGTACCAAGACACCACAAAGATGAGTCTTCACGAATCGAGATTCAATATTCTTCACAGACTGCCTCATCTTTGGTATTATGCTTGTATTTTGATCCATACCGTCCACAATGAAACACATGAAAATGTTTGGAGTGATCATCGCAGATCTCTTGAACAACCAATAATCTTGCCTCTCCTCCATTTGAATTCGAATGTGCACAATGTACAATTCTTTAATCTTCACCTTCGCTACTGCATTTGTTGTGGGTTCCATTCCACACTTATACTCCCAACAATGATAACACTTTGAGAATCGTGAAAACGGTGGAATTTGGACATGTGGAAACTCCTTCCGCCAAAGACGATGGAATGAACTCATTGACAATTCAGATCCGTCTACTAGTTTCTTCACTTCTTCATTCATGTACCGAAACACATCCAACTTGCTCATATTCATTGGCAACAAAATCAATGGTAACACAACATTGTTGTTCTTCCTCCATATCGATCGATGGGGTTGCTGACATCCAGCTTCATTCACAAAAACGTCCAGGCTTTCCCTAGCAGTTGACATTTTCGCACTTTCCCTCCCTTGACATGTGTTTCCATGAATAGTTGCCACTCTGCCGTATAGGTTATGTGATGTCTTCAACTGCTTAAAACGTCTTTAGGAATAACCCAAGGCCACGGTGAAGCAAGTATTGCAAACCACTCTACCATCTAATTTTGTCACATATTTGTCTCTTGTCTACCCCTTAGTACGAGTGTAGAAAGCATTGAGCATTTGCATTATCCATGTAGCCCTAGCTTCGTACTTTTGACCCCATGCCATATAACGTTGATCCAAAATGTATTTTGCATCGACATCACGTAAGCAATTCTGTTTACATGCTCCTCTCTCCTTTGTGCTTAACACACTTTCAAAGGTAACTTTCTCATTAGCTGACTCCCCTCGCTCCCTTGGACTTCTCACCCTCACCCTCCGATTTGTCATTGAATACCTCCTCTTCGGTGCATGTACAGGCATTCCTTGTACTCCTGTTACACCATAAGTACTAGCTTTAGATTCCTGTGTCATAGGCGAACTTCGTTCAGTTGTACTTCTTTCACCATGACCAGATAGGATCACAATTGAAGCGGTAGGACTCTCCTCTCTGTCACTAAAATCAAATTCCGGTGCTGGAATTGGAGGAAAGCAAAAATTTTGTCCTTGAGTTCCAATAGTGCTCGTTGTTCTCACTTCCGAAGGACGTGCCCAACGGATTGAAGATTGACGCCAACGTGTGATCTTATTAAGACAATCAATGAGTACCTTCCCCACCACTTCACCAACCCATTTTCTTTCATTCAGGGCATGTGTAACATGAACCGTGATTTAAAAAGGGTGCAACTTCAGTTGATGAAGCTCATCACCACATGCAAAACTAGTATCCACCACACCAACTCCCACGACATTTCCATTGTTTCTAAGAAGTTGCACCAGTCCATTCGTATTATGTGAAACTCCAACAATAGGTCCACAATCTTCTTCTTCAAAAAGTCTTCCATGTACTACAAGCGTTAGTCTTTCCCCTATAGTCCTTCGTTCTGTTGCAACCACTGAAGTGCCCACGACATTGAAGACCATTGGACTCCCAAATCCTTCCATTGTAGTTTTCTTCAATCAATCATGGAAAATCGTTGTTCACATGGTGATACACTCTACTATTGGCCTAACTTTTTGATCTTGTGTGTTTAGTCCATTTCCATATAAATACAAAAAAGTTAGAATACAGTACTCGTGGTTCATAAAGATTTCTAAAAAACCCTACAGCAATTGAAATAAAATGAAGCTTTCAAAATAAAAATGTAATACACTACATACTCTTTTTCCTAATCCCTATCATGTAATCTAATACTATGTACAAAAGCTTCACCAAATAAATTGCATTAAACCTTCAAACTTGTACTTCAAACTTCTCATGTTGAAAGTGCATTCACTAACACTAACACCATTTGGTATACAAGCACTTCAATGTACTGATTTTGAAGTTATTCTCTTCTCTTATAAGAGATATAATAAATCTATCATAGAAGGTATGACACTTCTATTCCATATCGTAAGGATACTGTGATCACTGCTAAATGAAATTCTAATATGTTATTCACAAAATCTCATCACAAAATTCATAGTATTTTTTTCCTTCATATATAAATCAATACACTAAGGGCGTAAAGTGTACATAGTCATTTAAAATTAAGTGTTATCATCTCTATGGTAAAGTGCATTATATGAGTGTCAACAAAATATGTATCTTCCAATATCCCATTCAAAGTACATGTGCTACTTAGGAGCTCAAGTACTTACAAAAAATACTAGTGTTCATAGGGTTCAGCAGCTACTCAAAAAAACCTTCTACAAATCTACATTTACATTGACTAGTCATAAGGGTGCTTTTCTTCATAAATTCCTTGCTCTATAGACATTATATTTCTAATGTGCTAAATTTTTTATTTCACACAGTCTAAACTAATTATCACAAGGACTATGTTTTCCAAAATAGTTGTTGTAGTACTATGCTATCATTAGAATGAAGAAGGACTAAGGGCCTTGTTGGATTCTGTCACTCTTTTTTACTCAAACTAATTATTCATGCATAAGAAATATTCATGTTCGTGTAGTATTTTTAGAAAAAAAACAATAAAAAAATCATGTGCATGAAGGAATTCCATTAAGGTTAATCCATTTATCCCACTTAATGTCACAATTATTAAGATATTGAACATTCATTATCTCAATGTATGGATAATTTTGTACAATATAATTTCAACGTTGTAATTTTAAACCTTTAAAGAAATTGATTTTAGTTTTCCAATTAAAATAGGTTTACCAAAAATACTTCAATTTCAAAACTTGCTTAACAATTACTTCAGTCAAACTTGTACATTTTGATTTTGAACATGATGATCAAAATAATATTAAAGATTGATAGAATGAGATATGTCAATCTCACATTGGTATTCTTTGTGCTCATATTCTATTATCATTTTAGAATAAACATCTCCAACATATGTGAGCATGTTTGGATTGTAGTTATACATTCTTTTCATTAAAATGTGCTCTGCACATTCACTATTTAGACTTCATGGCATAACAAGTTGACACCCAAATACACTATGTATTCAACACATATGTTACAAAAACCCAAATTAATTTTTCTTCTTCATAATTCACTATGAATTATGTCCAGAACATTCCTTTGAGACATTTAAAGACTAAAACACTTTGAAGAAGGTGAACTTCATTTCTATGCCACAATAAAGCAATCAAATTAGTTAATTTGCAAGTTCACATGAAAAACTTAGACTCTTAGAGAACTCTATCTTCACTTCATACCATTTTATAATCAAATGCTATATTTGACCTATACTAGTCACTGTGTTATAATATATTGTATTGAATTTAGCAAGTCTAAGTATTGTAGAACATTGATGAGTTCAATTACTTGCATCGAAACCCTTCATAAGAAACCTTTGTTTTTTCAAAAAATAATTTCCTATTGTCTTTTCTTTTCTTTTTCTAATGTATTTGAAATGTTGTAGGTCTTTTTTTTCCTGAATTCTAAGATTCCCTTTTCAGAACGTTCTTCCTAAGAAAAAAAGAACCCTTTGCAGTAATGTATTATGTTCCTCGATTTCTTCTCTACATGGTTCATTTTTTTGTTTTCAAATATAAACTTGCTCAAAGTGGTGTTTTCCAATTCCTTCTCCACATTGAAAACTACATAGTTTTCTTTGTCATCTAATATGCCATTCTTCTTAGCTATAAGTACATAATGGAAATCACCACTCTTTATTGGAATTCTCTCCTAGAATGTGTACTAAATTCTTCAATATGAGAATAACATGTAGAATTGAACATTCAATATAAATGAAAGTTTGACTTTAGAGGATTCTAATTTCTGTAATTTACTTTCTAAAGGTAACCAACACCACTTCCTTTCCCTATAACAACCCAAACACCTTCACTCTCCATGACTTTTTTCAAACAATTTAAAATATAGTTAAATGTAACTTTAGGTACCTACATATTTTTTGGGAGCTACGGAACTTTTGAAAATAATACTAAATTTTGTCAAAATTTGAATAAATAAATAGTACTCATTGCGAAAAGGCCTCCCATATCTTTCAAGGGTTCATACCCCATATTGTATAAGCAAAAACGCTTCTATAGTGACCATAACATGTAAACTTCTTAAATATACTAGTACACAATTAGGTAAAAGCTCATTGTCTTTATATTACACTATTTTTCAAATACCAAAATTTAAGACTTCCTCTACATACATTCAAGAATCTATAAAAGTAATTCATTTCTATTCTATTTTCTGAACTATAATAAAGTTTTGAATTCCAAGTATTGAATTATTTGAATTTCAAGTACTAAATGTTATTCTAATAATCCCTTTTTCTACTTACTCAATTAAAAAAATTGTATAAATTGTTAATTTCTATAGAAACCTATTGAGAGCATACTAAAAGCTAAAAAGTAATCCACTAATACAATGAGCAATAAATAGGCCAAAAAAACTAGGAATCAGAGCCTTTGGCCGGCCATAGTGTGAGGCCTCTAAAAGCCAAAGGCCAAAGTCCAAACCTATTCCATTTTTTCTACTTCTAATCCATCCAATTTCTGAAATTTTCAATAAATTGTCACTCATGTGACAATTTTTTCAAGCAAAAGTTTTAAAAACATGAGAAAGGAGTCAAAAATGGCCTAGGAAAAATAATTACAGCACATGCTCTCATCATTAAACAAGGAATGTGGAGGAAATAAAGGGAATAAAAGGTGGCATTAAACATTGAAGGGAAGTAGGTTCATAGAATGCAAATAAACAAATAAACAAATAAACAAAGGGGAGGGAATCCTATCTATTTCTATAAGTTCCATTAGTGCAAATTGATTTAACATGAGGTTCTCTTCATGTGGAAATTTTCGGGAATATGTATATGATTCTATTTATATGCACTCATTTCTATAAAATTGGTTTTCAACTGAACCCAGATTGAAAACATCGGCTAAAACCGGTAAAAAAAAAAAAAAAAAAAAATTTGAATGGGAGATAGAGAGAATAACCAAACTTTGTAATTGAAAAACCGGTTGAATTTGGGAATTGAAGGAAAATAGCTGTAAAACGCAAAAAAATTCCCGAACGCTACCTCTAACTAATATAAATGCACGACTAGCCGTGCACAAATAAGTGGCAATCATTCATCCTCTTCAAAACAGAAAAGAGAATGAAACAATGATAGTCAACGGCTACTTCCACAGACGAAACTAGCAGTTTCACCTATGTCCTTGAAACCCTATTTTTGCCTTCATGACTCTTCTTCCTATAAGTCCGTAGTTCTCTTCCTTGCGACTTGCTCACAATTTGCCTACGACTCACCCACGACTTGCTGGCGATTCGTTCAAGACTTGCTCGCAACTCACTCAAAGGTGTTTCGAATTATTGTATTACATTGCGTTCTCTCACTGTGTTGTGCAAGATATCGTGCTAACTTAGCTCAATTTCTCTTCATCAACGGAGAAGAATACAGTAGTTCGGCAGTAGAGATTCAAAGTTAGCTTCATAGATTGAAAGTTCATATTTCGAATTTCGTTGTTACTACAGGCTTACTGTAGGCTTGTTTCAAGCGCCGACCTCTACGTCCTACGTCTTGCTCTAGCACATGTCGTTGCTAAAGGCTTGTTTCAAGCACATTTCTCATTGTGCATGCATTGAATCACAGGACGTGTAGGTTTTGCACACCGAATCAGCGCTTGCCGATTCAAAGTTAACGTTGCCGCATTGCAAGGGAAAATGAACTCAATGCTACAGTAACCCTGTCTTGTTTTCCTTCAGCGACGTTGTTCTTTGAATTCTTCGTTGCTTTCATCTCCAACTACTTCGATTAGATTGCAAACAAAAAACTGAGAAGCCCCGATGAACAGTGACCCTCCACGTGCACGGAGGGTCACTATTCATCGGGGCTTCTCATTTTCTATGACAACTTGCTATCCGGATTTTGAAGAGGCTGAATCAACAGTGATCCTCCACGTGCACGGAGGGTCACTGTTCACTCACATCCTAAAGCTCTATTTACTTACGGAAGCACGGGCGTAGGTGGTGCGGCTACTTCGCAGGTTCCCTACAAAGCACTGTGTTGTTTACCAACTGAACGGTGGCAGCCAAGCAAAGGAGGTACGCAGTAGCAATCACCAAGTTTAACGTCAATAGGGAATAGACATTTGATTTCCAAGTAGCATTGAACAGTTTTACTTTGTAAGCAATTGTTTTAAACTTCCTAGCCAATAATATAGGAAATCGATGTTGCCAACTTCTTCCTGTATGCATTCAAAGCTGTGGTTAGTTCCAATACCTTCTGTTGGTGTCACTTTCTGCCCATTTGTGAAGAAGTAACATTGATGATTAGGTAGACGTTGATGTAGAGCAACAATGTCCTCTGAGAAATGTGAGATTCCGTTCTATTCCAGTGAAACCCTAAAGCAACAAAACCAAAAACATTAGCAATGATGTGGTGGAATTCCTTCTGAGCCTACATAAATAAAATAACTAATGAATTGAGTTGAGAAGCATCGCTTATCATTTTTTGAGCCACATGAAGTATTCATAAACCACAATGTAGCTGTTCTATGAATTTGCTAGTACTATCCACTTAGACATACTAGATGAAGCCTAGAATGCTAAAGAATGGAAATGAGGAAACTCTGTAGTAAGTTAGTAGCAGGATGCTATTGGAGCCAGTGACTTGCAACTTCAATTTCAGAAGTGCCCTTAACCCTAATCTCAAAGTAAATTAAATAACCACCTTGACTGTTATGAATAGTTTGAAGTTAACCTTGCATCAAACTGGAAGCCCTGGAAGTCGTGGCCAGTCCTAGAGTATATTATGTATCTTGTGCTATTTGACCAAGTGAACAATGATCAAATACTATTCAGTACAAAGTAAATTCATACTCATGATATTACATAATTAAAAATGTATCATAATCCGCTATATAGCCACAATTGGAGAGTTATATTGCGAAATACATGTCATGTAGAGGGACCAGATGGACCTTTCAAGGATGAACATTGATAATGATAGTAGAGATAAATATTTAAATAAATTGAGAGTATTAGGTAGATAGTTCATGTGTGTGAATTATTGAAGCTTATATTTTATGTTCCTATTAAGTTTGAAAAATTTCAAGCACCTAATCCATGATTAATTAATTGAAATTCAAGTATCATAAAAATATTTGTAACTTCTGATTTAATGTTTAATTTATCTTTCAAAATTAAAAAATTTAGAAATACATTTCCCTTCGAGATTTGAGTATGTGATCTACAATTGTCATGACCAGTATAAAATGAGAAGAGAACTTACTTGAGAGAAGAAGATTTTGTGAAGTAGTTCAAACACTTGGCCAGATTTTTGACTAGTAATAGTATGCATTGTGAGGGTTTATGAACCCGCTACTACTGATTTTATAATATGCACTTTTTGTATTGATTGTGGTTTAATAGGGTATATACTATTTATTTAAGTAGTTCATAAACATTTCAGTGACACATGTGTTGAACATGCAATTTTTATGCACTAAGTGGGAGGTAGTTTGGTCTTCAAGGTTGTTAGTAGAAAATATCGTAATCTCTATATTTCAATAGTTTGTAGTGTGAGTACCTTCAAATCTTTTTTTCATTTGAATTCCAATTAGTTATTGTTTATTTATGTATTCTATGATATGTAATCTGCCATATTTATTCTATTACTATAATTATATTTTGTATTTATCAAAGAAATTGAAATTCTAATTATTATTATAGTTTTTATGAATTGGGAAATGATTTTAATTTTTTTAAATTTTAATTTATTTATGTATCATCTAATTTAATTTCATTTAGTTTTAGTTCTTTTATTTACATTTCTTTAAATTCAATGTACATAGTTTTTCTTCAATAAATTTATTTCTCAATTTTTCAATTTAGTCAAATTTTTGATGTTGTGTTTTATATTTATATTCCTCAATATTCATTTCTTTTCTTTCTTTCTTCAAGTTTCTTTCATTTACACCTAACAATGCCGATAGATCAGAATTATAGAACTTTAGTATTACATTGGACTTAGTTGGTTCAATTTTATTTTGGCCAAACATCTATCACTGAAAATTATATTCTTAGTACAAGGGAATTGTTTTGAAGTTCAATTCATGAGAGGTCCATTGTAGATTTACGAAAATAGTCCCTTTTTCATTTATTACTTGTAATTGTTGTTTTATCCTGACTCGTTTGCCATCACATGCTTTGATTCTTTTCATCACCTCTTCAAAGTATGTGTGTTGTCATTGTTATTTGGAGAAGTGGCCATCGATAGTCAAGAAATTGCAGATGTTAGTTGTCCTCAAATATAATTGTTTAGTAAGAAAGACTTTGAGCTTATAAGATTTGCTTTGCATTTTCAATTCATTGCTTACAAGTGAAGTGATCATGGAGATGCTCATACAAAATGAGATTATGACTTGTCTTTGTAGAGGAGTGAGCGGGGTGAAGCATTGTATTGGGAGGAGGTACAAGTGCAATTACACATGTTGCAAAACATCAAATCACCTTTACAACAACCAAATCTCATACTTCAGGTACTTCAACCAAATTCTCTTATATAGTGGCAATTATGAAATATGGCATTGTATTCTATTTTTTGTGAATGTCTAAGTAAATTTTTAATCAACAACAAATTCAAATGTACTAGGATTTGGTACATGAAAAAAAAAATTCTTACACAGTTAGAAGTGCTTATGAACTGATGATTTATTTATTTATTTCTATTGTAGTTTAATTTAGTACATACTCGAAAGTGATGGACAAGGTTCTTTGCTATGGAAAATGGTTTCCACTCTTTTGGAATGCCTACTATCAGTGTAATTGTATTATGTCACAATGGAACGCAATGCCAATTATGTTGAATATTCAAATGTCTTGTAGTTTTTCTATCATTATTCTTAAAAATATCAAGGATAAGGATTATCTAGAAGAACTAGGAAAAAAGACAATGAATGTAGTGTACACAGACATTGATGAGTGAGGAATAAAATGAGATTAGTGTTTGTACTTGTAGCCAAGAAAAAGGAAGCATGTCAAGTTAAATGTTCTATTGAGTGGAGATGGTTTTTTGTAGAATGGATTGTAAGGTACACGAATGTGGTTTGATTTCTTGTAGTGAAAAGTTTTCGTGTACTTTCATGTAGTTCACATATATAATGAAAGTTTGGAGATGTTTGTTCATATTGAAAATATGCATATGTCTTTCTATTTCTAGAGCTATTGTACTTTGTAACCTCTTTTTAAAAAAATTTATAGTAGTATGATCAAATCATTTGAATTTCACAAGATTTTGATTTCACTTCAGAGGATCAGTTTGTATTTATTTTTGTTAACAAAAAACTTCATCAAAGTTCTTTGTCATCAAACTTTGGTGTTGAAGTGCCAATGTTCGGTCCACAGTGTTCCAAAAAACTTCACTCCTTACCTTTGAATAAAAAAAGATCAAAGGAATTGGACATTTGGTTTTCTACACTTGAAGTTCACAAACACATATAGTTCATTGCAAATGACCTTCAAAGTCACAAAGTAGTCATTGTGTGGTATAGAAGATGCTTTTCTTCTATTAATTTATGGTCTAAACTTTTATGTGGATTGGTAGAGCATCATGGCACCTAAGGTGCATTCCAAATGGTTGGAGCATGGATGGTGGATCGTAGCAAACGGTACGGAGAAGCCCATTTTATGGATCATAGACTTCCCAATTGAAAAAGTGCTATATTGGAGTGCTTTGGGAACCTCATATGGAGTCATTGAGAGCCTTGCAGGCACTGCTAATCATGGACTCACTATGAGAGTAACCAATAGTGATTCTGTACTTGAGAAGTACAAATTTGAGGAAGCAACTCATGATGACACCGATTCCACTAGAGCTTGTTCTTGTTCTATCTCCTATTCATAGATTGAAGACTTTGGTGAAATTTTGGAAGAGTATGGATGATGACTTGAAGATTCCAAGAGAAGAATCTGTTCGGAAATTCAAAAATTCAACCCCCAAACAATTGTTTCAAACAAGTCAACGATACCTGGAGATTCGAAGTTATGAGGAGCTTCAAATGACTAACCCTACTGCTGCCTAAGAACGTCCCCTGTCTAGGAAACTTGAGGATAAGGATGAATTATATCGGCTTTATACAGCTCTTTTGAAAGTGAATTGGATTCCAATGGTTGAACGAAACAGGAAGCGTGCTACCGTTGAAGAACAAAGTACACATCATTCATATGAAGGAGGGGGTTTTGCAATACAAAGAACACATCGTCAACGTGTCGTACCAGCGACAACAGAGGTTGTATTTGAGCCTGTAAGGGAGAATGAAACAATAATGCAAGAGGAGGCATTATTAGAAGGCAATGCACCAATTATTTCACCATCAGTGGAGTAGGAGCTTGGAGAAGAATCTATGGAACCACAGTAGAGTGCCCCAAGCATTTTAATTGAAAGTGATGTTGGAGTTCCAAGAACAATTATAGAAGTTGGGTCCAGGTCAAGAGTTCGAAGAATTGGCCTTATAAGACAAACAAATAGGATAGGAGTTGGTAGGGGAAGAGGTGCTTGCAGAGGATGGGATCGCACCATAACCCAACCTCATTTTAAATTAGAGAACTTTTCGGAAGAAGAAGAAGGATTCGCACAGTAGAAATAGGGGTTGAAGAAGAACAGAGCTTGCACACTCGTAGTGCAATTCAACGACATCATCAAAGAGCTGCAACACGAGGTCCTCCTCTTCAAGGCAATGATGGGGATCATGATGATTCTATAGAGGAAGAGCCTAAGCAATATGCACTAGCTTATCGTTACGAAGTACAACTAAACCACTAGTGGTTTTCCGAACAAAGATGGAGTACAAGGCAGGATATATCAGGGGATAGGGTACATTTTTCGATGTAGACATTGATAGTATCCGTAATGTATTGAATGCAAAGACAAACCACATGACACTAATGGAATGACGAATTTCTAAGATGTACCAACGTTTGAAGGGATTTGAAGCTGAGGGAATTAGTGCAATTACACTTCGTCCAATTGCATATCATTATGAGTACACCAATGATGAAGGAGAAAAAGAGATAGTGGAGGTTCCTTTTAGTCATGAAGGTACTGCACAGGAATTTGATGTAGGATTTTTGACGCATTGTGAGGCAGATTCCATCTACCCCGAGGAGTGTGGTGCGGACTAAGTGGTTGGAGAATAATATTGTTTGGGAGCTAGTGGATGGTTAATATATTGTAGGTGCTTATAGACAAGGCCAACGCGATTATCAGGAGGGTAATATCTCTAAGGAGGAGTATCTGATGTGATTTGCAAGACGGAAAGCAAAGTTTGTGGTCTACAACAATCCACAATTCTATATAAAAGCATCGGTTAGAATAAACGCAAGGGAGTTTGATCGGACATTTTACACCATGTATTATGAAAATCTAATCAAGCTGCATGATATTTAGAAAGCTTGTGGAAGTCCTAGTGTTGTTGTACGAGTTAATGATGTATATTGAGCGAAGGTGTCGCGCCCCTTAATGACACTTACCACCTTAAGCTCACTTTCCAAACACTTAACACCTCAATGCCACCAAGGTTCACGCTCTCCTAACACTACACATGCCACGCATCCAGAATGTTAGGTTCCAACTCAAGTCATGGGGTTCCCCATTCCTCCGTGACTCCCAATCCTTTCCTTCCAATACTTAACTCCCACAAGACACCGGGCATGTCATTTGATAACATGGGACGGAACTTCCATTTATGTTCAAGCACTCGGTGAGGCACTACTCCCACCGGTACTAACCGCCCTTGAACGGGACCCAACTCCCCACTAGGCCCAACCCAACTCATTTCGGGACTTGCTAATCGGAACTCACCAAACGGGACTCACACCATGGCCTAGTGTGGATTGGGACACCATCCAACCGATATCAAGGAGTGCACAAGCACTCCATGATAACACACAAGTGGTGGTGAGGCTCCAACACTAACCTCACTACCCGGGGCCATTTAGGCTTACCATGGCACCATCCGGGAGTGAGTAGGGAGACCACCCCTCCTCATAGTACTCTCTGCGGGATTCAGCAGCCCCCCCCCTTGTATGTCAAGGGGGACTCCCAATTACCCTTTGGTTTTGGAAGACCACCCCGTTTCTCCCGATTCGCACTAGTTTGGGACTCCCGAACTTCCACCCGGCATAACTTTGCAGTCCGGGATCCAAATTGCACATGCAACCCCATTTTCGACATTTACGCGATGCGTAGATGCCGATGGATTACTCACTTGCTCCATTCGGACAAGTAATCGCAAAGTTATTGCCCTCCAAAGATTCGGAACACTCCCGGCGCGACCAGGGCACTCCCGGCGCGACTGGGACATCCCCAACTTTGAACGCCCATAACTTTTGACTCGCAAGTCCAAATCACGCGTTCTTTGAACGGCTAGAAGCGTCTTCTCAAGACCTTTCCAAGCACGTATCACACGCCCCCAAATTCGTCCGGATCAGAGCGCTACATCGCTTTGATCGCTCGAGACTCCTAGTCCCCCTCACCTCATCTCTTGCAAGGTTTGAGGAGTCACCCCCAATGTCCCCCTTGCTCACCAAGGTGGCACGGGCACGCCTTGTGATGAGGGTCGTGACAGAAGGCATTGACAATGGCAGCAAGTGCATTGCACTGAAGTGAAGACTTACTGCAACGTATGTCATTAGGAGAGTTGTTTAAAAAAATGATCAACTACACAAGGCATGTTTGGAATGAAGATGAGGAAGCATTTCAGGCAATATTGCAAGTGTGTAATGATTATAAAGAAGGGAAGTTGTTTTTTAGTAAAAAGTTAGAAGAGAAGTGGAAGAAAATAGTAAGAAAACAGAATTTAGATGCGATAGTGAATGGAAATCCAAAGAAGAAGAGGATGGAAAAGACATGGTTGAGATCTTTGAGTAGAGTCTCAAAGGAGACCTATTTACGTGTAGTCAAGCGAATGGCAGCAAAGGTTGTGGTTGATGGAAGCCGACCTTCACAACAATACTATTTCAATAATGCAACATCTCAAAATCCCTCTAAAGGTACTGTAGCTTATGTGGTGGATCGTGTGCAATGAAAAGATGTGATGAGGAATCAAATTCGATTTTTGATGGTAAAAGCAAAAGATGAAAATCGATTGTCAATGGATGATTTTTTTGCAATAAATGCAAGCAAATATGGATCTAATGGAGGAAGACAATTCACTTTGATGGGGAAGATGTTGGATACTGATTTGAAGACTCTGTGGTATTCTCCAATTGTGAAGACAGTTCAATCGCTGAGCAGTATTTATCATTTGATTCCAGCATTTGTTAGGTAGCACTTTATAGATGTCAGAGTTGATCGTGGAGGTTATACAAGCTATGATTGAGATGTCGAGGATGTTTCGAATGCTCAATGGGACTAGCAAGTTGCACTGTCGATAATCCAACACCAAGAGAGAGAAAAATTAGTGCACGTGAGGTGTTGAGTAGGGTTCTTTGAGGATGATTATATTGAATTGGGGAAACCATGTTTATGGATTTTCGATTGCAGACGTGGAGGTTCAGATGGCTGAGACAGAGAATGGTCAAGTGAAGATTACAACAAGGTGGTGAATCAAATTCAAAAGTAGATGTCTTCAATTCTACAATGGACCGCCATATTTCTTTTTCCACCAGGTGTATACTTTGACGAAGCAATGCAGTCGAGGATGTCTTTGCTAGGGAATAGTCATTGTTTGAAGAGTTCGTGGATGTTTAAAAGACAAATTATTTTATCATATGTGTATGATCTACGTCATAGAGAACAACTCGAACACGTAGTGCAGGCAGTGAGGGACATCGCCATCATTATGTAGTATCCGCAGGAAAGTGGGCCTATGGAGAACCTTCCTTATAGCATGGAGGAGTTAGATGTGGTATTTCAAGACACCTGGAGCGGAGAAGTGATGCCATTAGCCGAAGACAAGCTAGAGAGGACACCAATGGAGTTGAAGAGGATAGTGCAAATGTATTTATTAAAAAATTGGGGGTTGATAACATTAGGCATTACAATGGTTATCCCAAGGATTCTAGAGAGTGATTTTGTTGGCAATGAAATTATCATCATGGAAGGAGGCACAACACGCATACAGTTTGTATACAATACATTGCAGTTGATGTATGGAGATAAAATGGTGATGGTAAATAGTGTCAAGACATCAACTGAACGAAGATCCTCACAAATATTGAATACAAGAGAAAAATCGCCTAGTTACCATCCTTTTGAAGCAAAAACAAGTGTACCACGTGGTAGGCTTCAGAGGGTACTTCAATCATCGAGTGATTCATCAGATGTAGAAGACATAGTTGAAGGTACTGAAAGGGAGAAGCGAAAGGGGAAAGAGATTGCAATTGATTCCGGAGCTTCATCATCAAGCAAAGAGGAAAGGGACTTTGAGGAAACAAACTCTGATGATTTACGTAGTGGTGGCCTAAATTTGGAATCTGTTGACATTGATACAAAAAGTGATGCCTACGGAGACCAAGAGGACTTCTAGGATGGAAAAAGATCATGATTATGCTCCAACATTACAAAAGAAGAATGTAGAGAATACAGTAGCAACAAATGTCGAAGTTCAAATGAGAGGTATTAAAGGTATCCCGACAATAATAGTAGATGTTGAAGTTTATGTGGGAGAGTTTGAAGGTATACCAGCAACAGTAGCAGCACTTAAAGTTCATGTGGGAGAGCTTGAAGGTATACCAGCAACAAAATCAGATGTTGAAGTTCATGTGGGAGAGCTTGAAGGTATACCAGCAAGAACATTAGATATTGAAGTTCATGTGGGAGAGCTTAAAGGTATACTAGCAACAACAACAGATGTTGAAGTTCATAAAAAAGAGCTTGAAAATATACCAGCAAGAACAACAAATGTTGAAGTTCATGTGGGAGAGCTTCAAGGTACACCGATAGAAACGGAATCCATGTCTGCCTTGTTATCATTCACATCTCTGGACTCTATAAGCTTGACTTTTAAGGAGGATGGGTACTTCTACAATAAGGAGAATGTACGATTTGTTCAAACAAGAAATGAAAGGCATTATGTTTTTCATCGGCATTTTTCTATTTCAGAAGAACTTATCCAATCACTGTCTTTTTTGAAGGGGGTGCTAACACCCACTCTAAGTGTTATGGTAGACAAGGCATTGGAATATGCCTCTCCACTCCCACTCAATCCTAGAGGTGGACCAAGTATAATTGAAGAAATTGAGGGAGTTGTTGGAGGGGAAGCAAAAGACTTGACACAATCATCCTTATAAGTGTCAGAGACACCAGATGCATCACAGTAGTCCTTGAATATTTAATAGTGGTACATGTGACGGTAATAAATGGTGTGTGAAAGTATAGAAGTTTTTATTTTCTAGGCAAAATGTTTGGAGATTTTGGAGTGGGTTTCTCTTGTATTGTCTGGATTGTATATCAGAAATGAGAAGGTAGAAGAAATTCCTTCATATTCATTTCGATTTTCTAAATAAATTTTTCAATGATTATAGTGATTTTTTACTTTTCAAATGATATTGGTATGAAAAGACTATGATATCAAGAGAATTGTAGTATATAATGCATCTGGTGACTAAAATAAATAAATAGTAAGAGTAATGGAGATGAATAAAGCACACATTCCTAATTGTTGTACTTAGAAGTATTGAAAAGTGCATCCCTCTCTAAAAATTGCATGCACAATTGAAGTAAAATACAATAAACTAGAGGCAATTGCTTTTGAAATAGCGGGGGGGGGGAGGGGTCCAAATTTTGTGAAAACAATGTTTGAGTGAATAATAGTACATACAGTCAATGCACTTGGCCAAGTGCAAGAATGTCTAATTCAATGTTTCATGCGGGAAGGGAGAAGTGGAGAACATGCAAGTAGCGATTGGAGAAGGGGCTACTGAAAATAGACAAAAGGCCAATCTTCTTCTAAAATAAAGTATAGAGATTTAAGTAAGAGCTAATTCATTTATTTTTGGCAATTCTCAAATAATCATCAAACTCATGTATTATTCCGTTATTTAAATTTTATAAATAATTAAAAATATAGAGATAATGATTTATATAAATACTTTTCTATTTATTCTTTGAAATTCTCTAAGACTCTTCCTAATCATGAATGATTTGGCACTATAAATTTATGAATAAAAAAAAGAAAGGGTGGTGATTTAGTAAATTATCTCTTTTAAATTTTGCAATTCTTCAAGAGTCTTCATAATCATGAAGTATTTGACATTTTGATTATATGAATAAAAAGTAAAGGGTAGAGATTTAAATACAAAATTTCTTACTTATTTTTGGCAATTTTCAAAGAGTAGTCCTAATATAAATCATTTGTCATGTTGATTTCAAAAAATTTCAAATTTAGGGTGGGGATTTAAGCAAGATCTTTTATTATCTGCAATTCTTTCCTAATCATGAGTAAATTATTGCATTGATTTAAGAAAATGATTGGTGGTGGTTTGAGACTTTGAGTTGGAAATTCTCTTTGTAATTTTGAACTATTCTCTAAGAGCCTTCATAATTATAAATCATTTGTTATGTTGTTAATATAAATGAATTATAAATGGTGGAGATTTATATAAGAACTTTCCTATTGTTTTTTGCAATTCTCCAAGACTCCTAATCGTGAATGATTTGTCACATTGATTTTATTAAAGAATAATAAGTAGAAGTTTGAAGTAAGATTTCTTCCATTTATTTTTTGGAATCTTCAAAAAATCATCCTTTTCATAAATTATTCGTTACATTGATTTAAAAATAGAAATAAAGGATGGTCAATTATTGAAAAAATGATCTTTGTAATTTTTTTCAAATCCTCTCAATTTTGATGAATTTGTGATGTTGACTTTTAAAAAATGAAATAAAAGGCGGAGATTTAAGTAAGAACTTTTCTATCCATTTTTCACAATTATTTTCAAATAAAATATATAAGGTGGAGATTGAGGTAAGAACATGTCTATTTCTATTTTGCAATTAAAAAAAATCATCCTTCTCATGTATTATTTGTCACCTTGATTTTAAAATGAAAAGTAAAGGGTGAATATTTAAATAAGTACTTCCCTATTTATTTCTTGAAATTTTTCTAGACACCTTCTTGTCATGAATTACCTATCACTTTGATTTTTAAATACAAAGTAGTAGATGGTGACGTAAGTAAGAACTTTTCTTTATAAGTTTTGTAATTTTCAATTACTTGTCATGTTGATTTTGAAAATAAAAATGGAATGGAGATTGAAGTAAGAATATAATCATTTATATCTTGTAATTCTCAAAGAATCCATGTACTCATGTACTATTTAATTTGTCTCATTGATCTAATAATAAAAATCAAATCAGAGTTTTTGATTTATTTTTGACAATTCTCCAATATTTGCTACACTGTTTTTATAAATAAAAAATAATGTGTGGCAGCTTTTAAGAAAAATCTCCACCATTTATTTTTTAGAATCTTCAAGGAATCATCTTGAAAATCATGTTTTACTTGGCACATTGGATTAAAAATTAATTAAAGGGTGGTGAATTAATTAAAATTTATTTTTGTAATTTTTGCAATTCTTCACAAGTCCTGTTAATTTTGAATAATTTTTCATGTTGATTTTAAAAATAAGAAATAAAGGATGGAAAATTAAGTAAATAGTTCCCTATTTAGTTTTTGCAATTCTCAATGAATAATCCTACTCATATACAAATTGTCACTTTGATTTTGAAATAAAATATATATGGAGGAGATTGAAGTAAGAATTTGTACAATTATGATTTGCAATTCACAAAGAATCATCCTTCTCATGTCTTATTTTTGATGTTGATTTAAAAATAAAAATAAATAAAGGATGGAGAATTAAATAAATAATTTTCTAATTTCTTTCTTGCAATTTCCTCAACTCCTAATTGTGAATCATTTGTCACTACAATTTTAGAAATAAAAACTAATGGGTGGAGATTTAAATTAGAAATTTTTAATTTATTTTTTGCAATTCTCAAGGATCCATCCTACTCAAGTATAATTTTTCATATTGATTTCAAATCATAAATAAAGGATAAAGAATTAATTAAAAACTTTAACTTGAAATTTTTGCAATTCTCCAAAACTTCTCTTAATTATGATTTATTTTTCATGTTGATTTACAAAATAAAAATTGAAGCTATCATATTTTCCAATTCTCAAGATTCTTTGTAATCATGTATTATTTGTCACTTTGATATTTAAGATAAAAATAAAGGACACAGATTTAAGTAAGTACTTCCTTTCATTTTATTGCAATTTGCAAGGATTTATCCCAATCTTGATCTAACCTAATTTTCACAATTTTGGCCTTTTTGAAGGAAATTGGATTTGAAAGAGGAAAAGATTTTTTTCTTCCCACAACTATTCACTCACTCATTTGCATTTGCCCCTTCACCTACATTCAGTCTTCCCTTCACCAAATGAATTGTTGCCCCTTTAACTACTCACTTTTCAATGCCAACCACATAGAACTACGATAGTGTGAAATGGCTTTCATCTTTGCAATGATGAAATAATTATTTTTTTTCATCCAAAGTGATTCGTTTACAATTATATGAATTAATGATGATTTTGGTTTGGTAGTTTTATAATTGTTTCATAATTTGTCATTTCTTTTCAAATTTAAGAGAATCATAAAAGCATAAATAGTTTAAATATTATTCCATATAATTTAATTTACTGTTGACATGTATGCATGGAAGGAGTGGGTTTTGAAATGGTTCAAGGTATATGGAGAGAGTACTTATTAAAAGTACTTTGATATTTGCGAATATGAGTGCCAAATGGTGAAATTCATATAATATACTAACTCTTAACATTATGAGCATGTTGGGTTTAGTTTTTAGAGTGCCTTAAACACTCGTGGTATGCATGTTTGAATTTGTACCCAATGTTTGAAGGTTGAAAGAAATGATTAGGGGTTTGATAAAGGATTTGAATAAGTGACTTTAGAATTGAGCGATCTAATCATAATAGAAAAAAAATTATTAAGTCAAAAAAACAAATAATATTCTAGAAGACTTCACGTATAAGACTCAATTTTATAACATTACAAGACTTGGTCTTCTAATGTCACAACAAATAATGCTTATTGTTGTATAAGCCTCCAATTTGTCCCCAAGGACTCATTTTTTTTTTGTATTTCATTACTTCGAGTAGAGTTTTATATACAAAAAGCCTTAAGAGAGTATAGAATCGAAATAGGTGTGTTATATATCAAGATAGTATTTGGTCTAGCATTAGAATATTATAGATAGAATGACTCAAACCACGACTTGTCTATATGTGAAAATCCAAGTAATCGTGGTAAATTGATGGATTACGTATTATTGACACAAATGACTCAATTTTTGCATAGAAGAGACAATTCTAGACTAAATTTGGTTGAGGAAAACCCAGTGAAACTTTCTAGTTAGTTCTTGGAGATAGTTTTTAGTTTCCCCAATCCATTGACAAAATAGAAGAATTCCAATTAGATCAAAAGACATGAAGAGTGGAATTAATAGTAGAATTGAAAATTTTAAAGTTCTAAATAATAAATTAAAACAACAAGGGAAGTGAAAATTAGGGAGGCAAGATAAAATTTCCAAGACTAAGGATATTGCTAAGAGAAAAGATTTAAATCTTAAATACAATAAGCAAATAATGAATTTCAATTTAAAACATGTTAGAGATATTAATTTTTCGATTTTGGAAAAATATGATAATTATAATTAATAGAATTAGGGCTTCGAAAAAAATTTTAAATTTTAAATTTTAAAAATGAATAACATTGATGTACAAACTACTATGGTTTGAATGATGTAATGACTATAGATTGAATGGATGACAAGAATTGTTACTAAAGATCGAGGCATTTAGTTACCAAAATCAAGATCATAATTATAATGACCTCGCCTAAAAAATTAATTAACATCATAATATCCTTTCTTTCTTGCGTAGAGGCGGGAGGTTATTAACACAATCAAAATGTTTGTCAAATCCTAGAAGATCATAGTCATTTTGTACTTACTGTTTATTAAAAGATTGGTAGCCTTCTAAGTTGTTGCTAAATTAAATGAATGAGGGTTGTCGATTGTTTTTTTTGTTATGCATGAGTGAAAAATTTGTGTACTAATGCAATGCAAGTCATTCGTAAAAAGATTAATAAATCTTAAACATCGCTTGATTTCAAGTCAAAATAATTGTTGTGTGCAAGAAGGCTAGGGGCGAATCAAGACCATAGTCGTAAAGAGCGGCAAGTGAACTCGAGGGTTTGGAGAGTAGAAGAAAAAGATCTACTGTTATGAAGTGGAAGGAAAAAGATTATAATTGTATGGATGAAGAAGGAACACCTTACGTTGATAGGATTTGAAAGTTTTGTCGAATAGTGTGTTAATCTTTTAATGATGAAGTGAGATTGAATGTATATAATGTTTTTTGTGATAATTATTGTTGTAAGGGTTGATAGAAAATATAAATGTATAGATTTAATTTGATGAATTTCAAAATGTTAGTTACATTGAGTAGTGTAATATAGTAGTTCTTCATATATATTATGAAAAAAAAGTCTTTTATATTACGTACTATAGACGATTATTCAAGGGTTAAATTAATTCGTAGCTTTATATTTTAGTTGAAGTTTTTTTATACACTATTACCTCTAAGTGAAAATACATTTAAATTATAGAAATTAATTTTTTTGTTTTATATAAATAAAATTACATATATTAAATATTAATTTACTAATACAGTTGTACTTTTGGATATAGATGAAAAAAAAAAAGACTTCGTAAAGATGGCACAAAGAGAAAAAAAAAAATCTAGGAAGAAGACAATCTTCATGTTTTTGAAGATGATTATGTTTTGGAATTGAAGAAGACAATCCTCATGTTTTTGAAGATGATAATATTTGGGAATTGAAGGTGACAATAGGAGATTCTTCAAATGGATTGAATTGGTGTGAAGACTACCTTATTGAAATTCGTATTAGAATGAAGTTCTTACAAGAACAATATACTTGTAACTAGTATGTGAACAATCAAACAATTCGGGGTTTATTATCAGTTTTTACCAAATATGAAATGTGATGGATTCAAGAATAAAATTTTTTTTTTTGTGAAGTTTGTAAAAAAGAACTAGAAGCTCAATCAAAAACATTATTAAAACATGATAAAGAATATGGGAAGTTGACAAAAGTTATAACAAGTGAAGGTAAAGAGGATTTTACAGATATTGATTATATTACCAAGCTCTTTAAGTGAACATTGTGGTAGATAGATTAAAAATCTACAAATGCAAATTTTATCAAGTAATTGTTAATTTATTTAAAGTTAGATATGCCTTTTATAATTCGTGAGGATTCACCATTAAGTCCTCATATTGCAAGTTAAAAAAACAATGTATTCTTAAAAGATGAGCTAACTTTCATTACCAAAGTAACATTATATATGGAATTGAAAGGTGATTCAGTGGACAGATCTGAAAAAATTCAAAGTTCTAATATGATAGCATATAGTTTGCCATGGGCCATAAGAAATATAAGATGGTAAACAATCTAACATTTTTTTGAAGTTTATTTTGAATTTTTGTTATGTTATGTTAAATTTTGAATCTTTGGTATGTTAAATTGTCTTTTAATATTTTGTATGATATGTTGAATTTGTTTTTAATTTTTTTCTTCATTTAGATATTGTTACACGTTGATTTTGTAGGTACAAATACCAAAACACATCTCTCTATAAAATTTCGGAGGAGTCTTTTTTTTTTTTTATCAACTTAAATTATATTATTCTACAATTTTTTCTCATTAGACAAAAAATCTTAAATACAGAGGGTTTTAAAGCTCGAGGTGCAACAATTGAAATTTTTTTTTTCACATCTTTCGCATTGACAAAGGATTACAATTGTCGCTTTTACATCGACCAAAATAATTATGATCTTAGTTTCATTTCATAGTAGCAACAAAGTTAGTTTCTTGTTTTAAAATTTTCATGCTTCAATATTATAATTTTTATTTTAATGAAATTTATTGATATGGATTTGTTTTTTGGTCAAAGAGAGGTGATTTTAGTTTGTTACTGTTTTGAGAGCAGTGTGCAGTTTTGGGAGCAGTGTGCAATTATTTTCAAATTAGGAAGTTGTAGCTCTTTTGAAAACAATGTCTCTGGAATAAGTAAAGAAAGTCTTAACACTTTTGTAAAAGATTTTTAAAATCTTGTAAAAACTCATAAGGTAGGATGGAGTTTTTTACATTTATGTAGAGAAGAATTAAGTAAAGCCTTTCAAACTATTAATGAATTATATTTAAAAAATCATAAGTTAAGAGAGAAATTGGTAAAAGAGGTTGAAATTAGAAAATCTCATATCTGTGAGAAAATCAATAATTGTACGAAAAGAGCAACAATTGTGTGAAGTGAGCAATTTGAGTAACAAATCATAAAGTTAAAAAACAAAATTGATCACTTGGAGGCCCAACTTCTTGAGGAAAGAGAGGTTAGTACATTCATTTATCTTTTGAAACTTAGTATTTGATGTTTTTTTCTATTACTTATGGAAAATAGTACTAATTTTTTTGTGGTTGTTTTTTAAGCTAAGAAAAAGAGGATGGAAGAATGTAACAATCTCAAAACTACCCTAAAATCATTGTTAAGTGGTGTAGATAATCTTGTATGAGGTAAGGTCCTTTTCCAAGCTTCTAAAGGGTTTAAGGGTTTAGGATTTAAGGTTACATAGGTATCCTATGGGTATTTGACTTTTAAAATTGAATTTTTATTTGGCCTATCCCCCATTTTTGAGGTCTATGATTTCAACGGTGCAACTAACTTTCTATACACTATTACCATTTGTGAAATATAATAAGTTTGACCTTAGAGACCCGAGGTTTGATTTGGCTATAGTAGGTTCGTTATGTAGAGTTTCGAAATAAGAGCTACTTTTTTGGAATGAGCATGACAAGAGTTTTCCAAAAATGTATTTACTTACTAAAAATAATCATTTCTGATTTTGACCTTGTATTTTAACTTCAAGGGGGAGTTGATTTAGGCACAAGCTTTGTTTTTTCATTTTTGATTAGATGAAGATGTAGGTCCTTCCCATGAGATTCTAAGATGACGTGGCTATTCTTGATTGGATTTTCTATACAAGAATTAGAAGTGGATGAAGTTTGAATTTTCAAACTTCATCCGTTCATTGTCGCTACATTAAATATCGGATGAAAAAGAAAAAAGACATTTTTAGAATGTAATTGGAAGCATCTTCGATAGGGTACCTTTTTCTTTGTCAAAAAATAGAAATTTAGTGGGGTCCAAATACGAGATACTACAAAAATCCTTTTGCATAAAGAAGGGCGTTTGAAATCTAAGGATATGGCATTGTAGGTCTTTTTCATGGTATTCTAGGATGACATGACACTTTTGAATTCAATTAAGGGTTTGGGTTTAGGGTGGTTTAAGAGTTATATGTCTGTTCTCAAAAAAATGGCATATTTTTTTAGAGGTTTTGAGTCGATCTACCCCTTTATTTTCGACCCTTGTGGGTTCAAATATGTAACCCTCATTTAAAACAAAAAAGAATTACAATGGTCAAAAATAGGAAGATAGGTCACCTCAAATCTTCTAAAAAAGTACACACTTTTGTTGGGAATTCACATGTAACCTAAATCCTAAATCTTAAATCTTTTAAAACATCACTTAATTCATTCACTTCTCTATATAAGTGTTTTAAATTTTTAACTACTTTCTTGTACCAAATTCCTTCATACATTTTTAATGAGAAATCATTTTTCTTACCTTCGATAACTTTTCAATGTATAAAACATTTTCAAATGATTCAAACTTCAACTGTAAAGCATTGTGAAAGTCATGAAAATTTGAATGAATAAAAAATGAATGAATGACACAAGAAAAAAATATATAAATATGATGAAAGTAGAAAGAAGAATATTGAAAAATTCTGAAATAGAAAAATGAAATTTGATGTATAATTTAATGACAATCATAAACATTTGTTATCTTAATAATACTAAATTAAGTCTTGTGACATTATATAACTAAGTCTTATGCTCAAAGTCTTCTTTTATAAGATTTTGTCTTCTGACATGGCAATTTTCTTATCCCTTATGATTAGACTACTCAATTCTAAGGGCTGAACCCCTATGAGTATTTTCAACCCCAACCTTCAAGTTAAAACATGTACATGGATTCTAATAGGATTTTTTATTGATTACAATATGGGATTTAAAATTTAAATCCAATTTGCACTTTCCAAGCAATAAACACTTTGTTTCTAATATCTTAATAAAACTTTAAAATACTTGAAACTCCTAAATCCTAGAACTATCTAATTTCGGTTAACCCCTAAAGTTCCATGTCTATGTTTTCACCAAAATTGCTCTAAAATTGTCATTTTTGGTAGAGGTACCAAATTTAAAAAAAAACACTTTTCGAACTTATATAACTATAGGATCTTGTATTATGCTGACTTGAGATTATGTGGTAAAAATTTCATAAATTTCCACCTCATGGATTGCAAGATATAAGCATTCAAATTCACTAAATTCATTATTTTGGCCCTTTAAAAAACAGAGTAGTTACACTCTTTCAAGCTCCTTCTTCTTAGACCGCTCTTTATCAAAGACTACTTGACAGTCCTTCTTTTGGGCCCGATGTTCATTAAAGACTACTTGAAGCTCCTTCTTTTGGGCCAAGTATTCATCAAGGACTGCTTAAAGATCCTTTTTCCAAGTCCACTCTTCATCAAGGACTACTAGAAGCTCCTTCTTGACCCACTCTTGATTAAGGACTACCTAAAGCTCCTTCTTCTTGACCCACTCTTGATTAAGGACTACCTAAAGCTCCTTTTTTTCGATTCGTTTTTCATCAAGGACTACTTTAAGCTCCTATTTTTCGGCTTCTTGTTCATCAAGGATTGCTTGAAGCTCCTTCTTTTGGGCCTACTATTCATGAAGGATTGCCTGAAGTTTCTCAATCTGAACCTTGACCCTTCAACTTGTAACAACCATTTCTCGCATTGAGTGTGACTTATCAACTGTTCATTCACCACACGATGCCCTTTGGAAGCCACCTGCACCACATGTACTTGATTATGACAAATCAATTCACATTATTTCTTGAACTCGAACAAAAAAAGCTTGTAGTACAATATTGCATGCGTTGGGGATGCAAACCTACCGTAGGGATTAGGGTTATATGGGTGTTTAGGGTTTAGTATTACAAAGGTATCCCTGATTTTTTAACTTACTTTTTTTAGGCTAATATTTCGCCTACCCTCTATTTATAGGGTTTAAGGTGGTTACAAAGGTATCCCTAATTTTTTGACATACTTTTTTTAGGCTAATATTTCGCCTATCCCTTCATTTATAGGTATTATCTATCCAATGGTGGTGGTTTTGACCTAATGGATATCACCAATTGCGAGATATAGCAAGTTGGACTTTTCGAGGGTACTTTGATTTTCTTTATTCGGATGCATTTGAAGGTTTCGAGTACACCTACCCCCCTATTTGTAGGTGTTGTGAAGGCAATGATAGTATTGGTTTCTCCAACCAAGTTTAGGGTTGGACATTGTGAGCATTTGAAAATTGACATTTAGAGTTGCTATATTTAGAAGGATGAGGAATTTGAGAGATTAGAGTTGACTAAACCCCCTATTTTGGGGGTTTATGAATCCAATGGTGGTGGTTATAACCCAATGCATATCACCAATTGCGAGATATAACAACTTTGACTTTGGATTGAGTAAGTTTGACTTGGCTATAGCAGATTGGATTTGAAAGGTTTTGAAGTGAGAGTTACGATTTTGGATTGGACTTGACGAGAGCTTCCCCAAAATGTCTTGTATATCTAAAAATAGTAACTTTGAAATTTGAGGGTTAAAGGTGGTCTTTGGTTTCTAAATAGAAGTTGAAGTTTTTATTTTGGAGACGTAAAGTCATAGATTGTATTTGGAGATGGACATTGTGATGTGACACTTGTTAATTGGACCTTTTATGCAAAAGTTATGGATGGATGAAGTTTGGATTTTTAAACTTCATCCATCCATTGCAACTATTTAAAGAAGGGGATGGAGATGGGTAAGACATTTTTGGAAAGCCATGGAATGCCTCTACTACGTGGTGTTTTTACTTGAGGCCAAAAATAGATATTCACAAGGGTCAAAACATGGAAGGGGGTATTTTTATTTTTGCACAAAGAAGGGTGTTTAAAATCCAAGTGCATGGCGTTATAGTTATCTCTCATGGGATTCCAAGATGGTGTGGCACTTGTTGATTGGACTTTCTATGCAAAAGTTATAGATGGATGAAGTTTGGATTTTTAAACTTCATCCATCCATTGCCGCTATTTGAAGAAGGGGATGAAAAAGGGGAAGACATTTTTGGAAAGCCACGGAATGCTTCTACCACGTGGTGCTTTTACTTGAGGTACAAAATAAAAATATATTTGGATCGAATCCTAAAGTTTCGTATATATGTAAAAACTATAGTATAAGGCCTATACGTGAAATATAATCGATGTTTTTAAAAATGTGTATACATAACCTTTTATCTAAGTTGCAAATATTTTGATTTGATAGTATTCATGGTCACATTGACAAACCCTAAATTTTTGCATAATATAACACATTTTTAAAAGTCTCAAACATATGAAAATTGTTGTATTTAAAGTGGGCCATGGTTTAATTGTCATGACATTTTTCATAATTACTTGCATGCAAAACATGATTCAAGTTGCAAATATTTTGATTTGACAATATTCATGGTTACATTGACAAATCTTAAACATTTGCGTAATATAAGACGTCGTTAAAAGTTTCAAACATAAGAAAACTGTTGTATTTAAAATAGATGATGGTTTAAATGTCATGATATGTGTACGTCATTATTTGCATGCAAAACATGATTCAAGTTGTTAATATTTTGATTTGACAATATTCATGGTTATATTGACAAACCCCAAACATTTACGTAACATAAGACGTTGTTAAAAGTATCAAACAGAGGAAAAATGCTATTATAAAAAGGTGGAATAATGTGGCGCATTTGGTATAAATTAGGACACCTATTAACAAAGGGGGTTACACCATGTAGCTTTTCCTTTGTTAATCTATGTCAACTTTCGATAATTCGTGCATTTTTGAGCCAATCTTGACTGATTTTTTGTCCTCTTTCCAATGGTACAAGTTTGAAGGACTGAATCTTTGCCGATCAAAAGTTATGGTCCATTTTAGGCCGCGGGTTTTTATTGCTGGCTGGGACTTTGGCGATCAATATCTCAAGCAATTCTTGCTTGATTTGAGCAATTTTTGGACACATCTAGCCTGATTTCTTCCCCTCTTTCCTACGGTATCAGTCTCAAGCTGTAATTCCTTACCATCAAAAGTTAGAGGGTGTCAAAGCCTTGAAGGTCGCTGTTTTTAGGGGGTACAATCACTTTGGCAACCAATATTTCAACCAATTTTTGACCGATTCAAACACTTTTTGGGTACATATCTTGACTGATTTCTCCCCCTCTTTCCAACAATACCAATCTCAAGCTCGAATTCTTTACCCATCAAAAGTTAGAGGGGGTGAATACCTTGAAGGTCGCCATTTTTATGGGATAGAGTCACTTTGGCGACCTATATCTCAAGCAATTCTTGTTCGATTCGAACATTCTTTGGGCGCATCTTGCCTGATTTCTCCTCGTCTTTCCAACGGTGTAAAACACACTTTCTAATTTCTAGAGTGTCAAAAGATAAGGCGGTTTAGGATTTAGGGGGTTCATAGTAGCAAATAACTTGGGGTTGAGGGGGTTGAGGGGGTTGAAGGCCTATTTTTTGGGGTTTTAGCAAAAGACAAAGAAAACAAGGAATACAAAGAGTACCAAGCACCATTCAACCTTGGAGTAGGGATTGACACCAACATCGAAGAAAGGGTGTAACAAAGATTTAAGCACCGAGGTGTAGGGTTGTTTCGGCGGACAGTTTGACAACACGACGAACACGACGAACACGACGTCCAACACGTGAAGTAGACCCTCTTGTCCGTCTAATAGAGTCAAACTTAGTTTTGACTTTTTTTTAAAAATTCACTTGCCCGTGAGGCCATCTAGATGCCATGTAGCAGACACGTGTCTTCCACGTGGCATTCTAAAGGGGCGCATGCGGGTGTCGGCGACCTCGGGTGTCGGCGACCACGGGTGCAGGCGATTATAGATAGGGCGACTTCGGGTTCAAGCTAGTAGGCGACCGTAGGCAGGGTTGACACAACGTTTGG